>JAQFZF010003131.1:0-11649 GCA_034695365.1 Enchytraeus norvegicus
AGTATTAATTGATTGATTGATTGATTGATCACCTACTCGTGTAGATTTAACGGACTGGAGTATAGCAGTTTTGGTCCTACTCGTCCTATTCGCTTTGCTCAGTCTCGCACTCTACATTGAGGAGATTGTCTTTATACTCAAACACTTCCCAGCCAGGTCCCGTAGGACTAAGACTCTCTGGATCCTCGCTCTGTTTCCGGTATGAAAATCAATCAGTCAATGCAAATTTAACTTCCACATCATTATATGACGACGGCATTAGGAGAGAGTGAACCTATCAATCAATCGATCGATCAATAAATTAATCACTCACTCAATCACTCAATCAATCACTCAGTCAATCACTCAATCAATCAATAACTCAATCAGTCAATCAATCAAGCAATCAATTAAGCAATCAACTTTAAACTAAGTTTTAGAAGTTTTTTATGACTGCACACCCAAAGAGTACTAGGAAATACAAACACTGAATGACCATTTAGAGATCGCGTATATTTGATTGTACAGTATGCATACACGTACAGGGTGAGTAATAAGAAAAGTAATACACAAATCGATTTGCTATGAAATTTCCAGCTATGACTTGAAAATGGCCTGGTAATATTCAGCCTGTTAATTTTATGCACTTTAATGGAACAGTTTCAAAATATGATAAAAATATGTCTTATTTTCTAAGGACTCTTCTACATTTAGTATAATATGCATTATACATATATGTATTGTGCAGTAAACTGTAATTGTAATTGTAATTATAAGTAAACTGTATAAAGTATTACACACATTTATTGTACCATTATGCTATTGCTCAGGTGTTCTCCACCACGGCTCTATTGGCTGTTCTTGTTCCACGTTCAAGTACCATCGTCGACATCGTCGCTAATGCGTGAGTATGCTATTTTGTTATATTTTTCCGTAAATATTAAATTCACCCATGATGACTTCGAGGATAACGAACATTAGCAATTAATTAATTATACTATTAATCAATCAATCAATCACACTATTTTATATTGTGCATTCTAACTACGTTTCTGAAAGAAGCACTCATGAATCATGCAATAAAAAGCATCCAAGCCTGCCGAAGACTACAACCGATGTGGCAGACCTCTACTAGTCTGGAATTTGTCACAGGCGTCATGGTACAACCATTTTGTCCTGTACTCTCTCTCATATGCGCTGTAGTTACCTTTTACGAAACGTGAAGTTATTAATTGGTCCATATTCTCAACAATCCTGGATCCAACATGGAATAAATCTGTGTAAAGTGCAAGCAGTCGTTATAAGCAATATAGACCTACACAGAATTTTATATAACCGGACAAAATCCGGGCCGTGTTAATCGCAATCAGTAAGAAAATACATGTATAGCATCTCTCCCTCAGTGTACTGCCTAATGGCAGGTCCATGGCATATAACGTTTTCATGCCTCTCTATCCTCTGTTTTTCTTTTCATATCCACATATGATCCATTCGTCATATCATCCAACATTCCTATTCTTGGTCTTCCCTTGATTCTCTTTCCAACCATTCCACCCCATATTACTTCTTTCAACATACCCTTCCCCCTTAAAACATGTCCTATCCAACTCTTCTTTCTGTTTCTTAACATATTTCATCTAATGTATGGAATAATGTAATATATATAACAAGATAATACATCTTCTTGATGTCTACATTATTTGGCAGCGGTATTAACTTTTATTACACTGCATTGTGTAATATTTGTCTATGAATTGTTTTATGAATTCTAAGCTTGCCAAGTTTATTGCTCCTGTAATGCAAGTAGCCTATTAAAGAGACCTATATTAGATCTAGAAATACCATTATAAGCTTAGTACTGAAGTCATAAAATTGATAGTCATAAGCTTAGACTACGTACAATACAATACAAGGGACATATTATATCGCCTCCAATCTCTCCATATAGATCTACTTGGTATCTAAGAGGAGGTATTGCAGCAATAAGGTGAAGAGTAGTCTTGCTTGCCATAGGCCACAAACGATGTGGAAAGGGCTCCGCAAATATGGAATTGAGCTATCAATTAGTCTAGTACACAGAAGTCATAGCCCAGACTTCGCTGGGCCCTAGGCCTATTCTACCATTAATTGCAGTATCTGCGTAAATCGGCTCATACGAAACACATACAGTTGTTGGTCGGTCTAATTTCAAATTTACAGGATGCAACACGATTAATACTTCAGAATGTGCAGCATGAGTTTATTGATTCAAATATTTGGTATAATTATGATCAATTAATCAATTAATTTATTAAATTAATGTCTAGTTATGAACTTTTTAGTTTGATTCTATTTCTGAACAAAATAATTATATCTATTGGAACTTGGTGTTCTCTCAGCTACTGCTAAGACACTCTCAGTGTCTTGCACTGGTCTATTTCTTGCAGCACATCAAGGCTACATTTATATACTCGAATCAATTATTGATTATTTACTATAACTTTGTGATGTATAATTATAACTTTTCTGTTGTGTAACAGTCTGCGATTGTCAGTTTAACTTCCATAAACGAATATTTAAACAGGCTAAAGCCGAATTTAACGTCAGGTTCGCGGCCCGAGGGCTACATCAGTGACGGGTGAGCTTGGGATCTTAACCGCAAACCTTTTGATTAGACCAGAGTCCAGTCGCTTAACTGTTACGCAACCGTCGTACAATACAATACTTCGAGGATTTAACCTCACCAGAAGGCGATGTCAGAGACGATCCATCTAATAATGCTATTCGGTATCTGTGTTACTGTCACCAGGTTCTTCGCCTCTTGTCTCTATCAGTTCGTAGGACTGATATCTGAGTATCTGGGGGGGAGACAGGCCACCCACGCACTGCTCAGTCAACCACGTCTGGTACCTCTCAATGTTCCGCCTATCTGCTGCTGTATATGCCTTCCTCGAATATCTCTTAACAAGTAGGATTTGCTTCTCTCAAATAATTATAATTAATTCAATGCGCAGCCAGAATTCAATCTTGGAGGGGGCACTTTGGTCCGGGGGGCCCTTTGTCCATTGTTTAGGACATTTTCCCAGAAATGTACAAAAATATTTGCAATAAAAAATTTTGGGACTCTTTGTGGCGGGCAGCACATGTCCATCTGCTCCCCCTTCTCTACGTCACCGAACTTAACCTGGTGATTTCATTTCTCAATTTTTAGAAAAAGTTACGAGCTGTTGCTAATTTGCACAATATTGATTATTCGACGCCATAGGCATCTATCTATCCAGTGCTCTGCCACGTGGCAGGTTCAAGGCAATAACTCATACACATCAACTATCTCGCTCTTTAATGAGCACACCATCGACAAACCCAATAAGTCCGTCTCATCACAAAGGCATTGCCTTTTCCACTCCTAAAATGATGCCTTTGTTCACGGAAAATATAGGTTTCTGAGGTGGTGTTTCATTGTCTTTCTCAGTATCTGCGTTAATCGGCTCTTCCGAAACACTTGCAGTTATCGGCTGTACTATTCTCAAATATCCCGCACCCAACACGGGAACACATAGTCATCATTACTCTCTTATTTTTCATCACTTTTTAGCAGGGTTTGAAATAGCATACAGTAGTAGGCCTACATAGATTGTTCAGTTGTCAACAAAAAATGTGCACTTGTTGGCAGCAATTTGTGCAGTAGTGAACTGTGCAATTTCGCTTAGTGTCAGACTGTAAATTGTGCAGTATTCAAAATGTGCAGTTGTCCATATGTCGTATTTAATGTACGCTATTCGTTAGTTGGCTGCTTCCAAATATTATATAAATTTATGTTACAATTAAATGGCTCTGGCAAGAATCTTTGTAGCGAAATCGCACAGCGCCAACGTAGAACGTCTGATAAGTTGCGGTAAGCTTAATCTGCTTAATATGTTATCAGACTCCATAACAACGTAGGCCTTTCTAATATTTAGTCGTTTACAGATAAACTTTAAAACTAGCTTTACTGCACGTATTCTTGTCCACCGCACACTTTTTTTCGTACTTGCACATTTTATTTTATGTGCAACAGTGTAGTAGTCGAACTACGGCACAAAGATTGTGCAGTAGTCATCTTTCCTTAGCGCATGACCTGCTTTTTATGATACTTGTAATAAGTATTGAGTTACTAACTTATTATGTATTGTAACAGAAATGCTTATCTACGCCTACAGATGTCGTCGATACAGTTCGCCATCTTACGACCGTTGCTCATGTTCATAGCGGCTGTGCTTTGGTCTAATGGATCCTATGTGGCCGGAAGCGTAAGTATCAGCATTATTTTATTTCATTTTATTTTATTTTATTGTATTTTTTATAAACTTGCTTGTTTAAATAATGATTGTTAAGAATAGATAGTCTAATTATAAGTGGAAGGAATACAATTAAGATTTATGCTTGTCATCAATGCGTCTCACAGTTGTCAGATATAAAGGATTGAGACAAGACAAGAAAGTAAGTTAAGTTTTCAAAGATGGTTAAGAATCTGTCTCTGTCTCTGCCTAACTTTCTCTCTATCTCTATCTCTATCTCTATCTCTATCTCTCTCTCTCCCTCTCTCTCTCTCTCGTCCTCTCTCTGTCTCACGATCTCTCTCTCTCTCTCTCTCTCTGACTCTCTGTCTCTGTTCTCTGTGCCTGTCTCTCTCTCTGTCTCTCTCTGTATCTCTCTCTCTCTGTCTCTCTGTCTCTCTTTTTTATACCCATATACGATAACTAGCTACTTGACGAAAGGTGGAAAGTAATAGTCTTAATTTAAATAGTATAATTATCACTGTTTCAGATATCGCCAAAGGGAGCTAATCTTTACATTTCCTTGCTCAATATTCTGACCACCGTGGTAGCAATGTATGGACTGATGTTAACCAAGAGAGCTTTCTACGATGAGCTAAACGTTAAGTTCAGACTGACGTGGAAGGTTGGATTGTTCCAGCTAGTGTTGATATTCAGTGTTCTGCCTCGCATCCTCTTTAACATTCTCGTTACTCTCAACATCATCAAGTGCACTGGTATACTGCCTTCAAAGGGCAGGGGAGAGGGTGAGATAATATTTCCTGAACATAATTCTCTCTCTCTTTCTCTTTCTCTTTCTCTTTCTCTTGTGTCTCTCTCTTTCTCTTCCTCTTTTTTCTCTCTCTCGCTTCCTCTCTCTCTCTCAGCGCACTGCCCTAAGACAGGTCCATGGCATACAACTGTAAAGTTTGGAGACAATTTTGTTTTTTGAGGGGTCTCCTTGTGAAGTGACTGCGTTAGTCGGCTTTTACGAAACAAGTGCAGCTTTCGATTGATCATTTTATGCTTGCCGGATTCAGCACTGCAAATGAAGAGCCCATAATTAATTAAGCGACATTACTGCGAATTTAGAGTCCGCTTCATCATCAGATGACGATACCTAGGACTTCTGTAACATATCATGGCCATCTACTTTCACACCAAATACATTCACATACAAAAATCCTGAATATCGTATGCTAACACACTCCAATGCACTACTGTCTAACTCCAAAATATCAATCATGTACATACTGTACCAGTTGTCTTCGAGTCTAGATGGACTCCTGACGACTCTCCAACTCTTCTTCAGTCGTATCTTCTCCTTCAGTTGTCCTAGCCCCAACCCAGTCATCTCCCGCACTCCATCCAACCACCTGATTCTCGGCCCCCCTCTGCCTCTTTCCCCTTCCCCCATGCCAATCAATGTAGCCTTCTCTAGTCCGTATCTTCATCATTTGACCAAAATATTTCAATTTTTGTTTATCTATTTCACTAACCAGCCGCGGCTCTATTCCTAGCTCAGTTAGAATTGACTTACTGCTCATTTTCTCAGTCCACGAAATTCTCAATAATCTCCTCCAACATGCACCAATACTCACTAGTCTGTAACTTGTCTCTATCTTTCTTTTTGACAGTCCATGATTCACAACCATATTTCAAAACAGGGAATACCAGTGTTCTGACCAGCATGACTTTTGTCCTAGTTGAAATGCCCTTATCTTTTCATATTTTAATAAAACTCATCATGGCCGCAATACCCAAAGAAATTCTTCTTCCAATTTCAGCAGTGGAATTCAAATGATATGGTACCGGTACTCTATATAAATTAATTTAGATTTCTGTGATAATTATAAATCACCCTATTATAATGGCACTGAATCAGATGTCGGTGTTCGGAGTGCTTCAATGTGGTATTCATTTATTTAGAAATAATGATCACATTTCACCAAGGCGATTAGCGTAAGTTTTGGTGTTTTCAAATTTTGTTTGATATAGTTTTTGAAATTGTGTCGCAGTTATAAACCACGTTATAATGACGGTGTTCATGTCAATATTCGGAGTGCTAGGACATTTCGCCTTCAGGCGTCTCGAGGACGCCTCAGACTATCGTGATGAGAGCACTTTATCGTCCATTACCTCTACCACAGCAGTTATTCAGGCACCTGCCACGTGCAGTGATGTAAATATCTGCATTCCTTACAACAACTCAGGAGACAAAGATATGGAAAAGACGAATCAGCTCCAGTGGAAAAATCAGCAGTTACAGAATGAGAAGCAAAATAATAATGATCGTCAACAAAATCATGACATATCATTGGGGACTGTCACTAACCACATGTGATAATGGCAGATATTTGTATAAATAATTATAAGACTGAATTGAATTTTATATCCATTGTCTGTTTCTACACATTCCGGTGCACAAGCTATAGTGTAAAATAATGCCAGTTATTCGTCATTAATTCTATAAAACCAGCTCATTGACTAATGTGACAACTATAATAGTAAATGATGTTCTGTATAAATAGCACATGCATTATCGGTATTGTATTATGGGAACGATGAATCTTGTTGTTAGTTTGTTAGGCGGCTACTTTTTGGTTAAAAAAATGAGTACTTAGAGGAATCTGAACAGAGAACAGCACATTAATTTTAAGCCACGGGCTGGGAAAGTAGGCCGTTTTGTTTGGAGAGAAGTGTTTTTATATTTTCTAGACAAATATTCATACAATGCGATATTAAGATCTTGCTTCTACTACTTAACAGTAATTATCACTGTTCGTAATCTTAACACTAATACCTCTACCACTATCATTATCCGAGGAAGAAACGGACGTTTAACCTTGATTGATAATTATTTCGATGTCCCTGACTTTCGTCTTCAGGAAGGAAATGGTCGTTAAATTCAATAATTAATTTAAATCCTCACTGTAATTATTATTTTACTGAAACATCTTCGATTTAAATGCATACGATTAATTGTTGTTTGAGCCAGGGCAAAGTTGGTCTGGATCGGGTTCCATAGATTGTAAATTCGAATCCCAGGTCTCACCCGTCACCGATGTAGCCTCCCGGCCACGAAACTGACGTTAAATTAAGGTTTAGCATTTTCATATCGAAGAACGCGACAACCAGGTCCAGTATAATAAATGATTATAATTTAATAGCAATTATCCATTAGTACATAAATAGCGGTAACACGGCACACTAAATATCAACAATCCGAGGATTTCAAACATGTTCAAACAATTACAACAAACAGGGTAATGGGTAATAAAACTGTAAACGAATAAATCAGCATAATTTTGAACACAACTTCTCGTTGGTGATTTAAGGATAGTGAGCATAAATTGTATACAATTAGTATAGGTAGAGCGACATGGCTGCATTCACTGATATTAGAAAACGATAAAGTACGTTTAGCCTACATTTGTTAAACTTTACATAGGGTTACAATATTTATTAGTCTAAAAATTAAAATAAAAAAATAAAACTTAATGATAGAACAATTCTAGAAGTAGGATACTAACTCATATTTATTACTATTGCAATACTACACACAATTATAGTGGGCAAGACTAGACAACATTTTCAATTATTTATTGAATATTAATTATTAAATAGTAAATATTAAAAATTATAATTTTATAATAATAATTGTATATATAGGAGAATTCGGTATAGAAACACCAAATACACTCTGGACTTTCTGACCTTCTCTGTTGGAACAATTGATAGTATTTCAAAATTGTTTATATATTTAAAACTAAAGTAAGTAGACAAATTATAAGCTATTTAGGGGTATATTTATAAATAATTACGATTAACCATTTACCTTAAACGTAATAATATTCTTAAATATGATTTTCAGTTGTTTACATATGAAAATAAATTTATTATGAAGTATAATGTGTCTCGTCAAGACTTTTTCGCAATGACAAATAATTATACCCAAGATCATTTTCAATTCAGTGAAGAATTCACGTTTAATATGACAGTTCGAAAATAGAAGACAATCAAATACAAGTGATATAATGGCAAGAACATCGAATCTATAGACAATTACGCAATGCCATTATTTTTCATCTAACATCAACAAATATAGCAAAAACATTTACACAAGAAAAAACACAAAATAGAAACATAACATAGCTGATAGGCCTACAGCATTAGTGTATTCCCACTTGATGATTATTATTGTAACTACAACCAGATGAAAATAAAGACATTTAAATAAGATGAAAAAATAACTACCATAGAAAATTATGTAAATAAATCTTATATCCTAACTATAAATATTTGTACTCGTAATTAGTGTTCTTGTGGTTTGATACTCTCTCATGCAAAATTACATGTAGATCACGATAAAATATGACTTAATAAATCTGATTAATAATAATCGTAACATATTTATATGTAATCATGATTGAGTTTGCTAATATTTAACATTCTAATCAATCTTAAATAATTGAAATACTGTTCATGATCTATTCGAATCCTTTATGCAATAATTACTTTGTAAATAGAATACCTCTAAACAAGTAGGCCTATATAGGCCTAATTTTATCAATAAATTCGGTAACCACTTTGATGATGTGATGGATTTATTTAGCAAATAATGAATCGGGGTCGAGACTACATTGCACTTCGTAGTCCTGCGAGCTTGTCACAAGCACTCTGCCCTGTGTGGACCGAGGACATAAGTAGAGGCCTCGGAGACACAGACGATAAACATCTCGTTATATGTTTATAGACAGAGAGTCTATTAACATCAACCCATACAGATCATGAAGTATATTGTTCAGGGCCACCGAGACATAGTTAGGAAGTTAACAAACACTGATAATATTAATAATAATAACAGATCAATGTTGTTCAAGACAGAATTATAACAGAAAGTTATTGCACCAGAAAAACTTGATAATAATATAAATGGTTACAGTACAACAACGATACGAGTAAATTACAAACATGACGTTAGTAGGAGACTATTTATATCAGAGGTGCACAACCTCGATGAGCCGAAGGGCCGCATAAGACTTAGTAAAGCGGTCGCGGGCCGCACTAAATTTTTCACCATGCATTTTGTGTAGGGCTGGCTCAGATTTTTTCTGAGGCGATCAAAAAATTACCTTGGTTTGGCTATTCCAAATAGAGCTATAGAGCTAAGAAGAAATATAGGGGACCAGAACATTTCTGGAGGGTCAATCCTCTCCTGACCGCGATATACTATTAATTTTCCAAAATATTTGCTACTTCTTCATTAGAATTTGTTGACACATTAAAAAAAAATTATTTCAAGCCAGCCCTCGGCGGGCCGCACGGCAAAGCTCGGCGGGCCGCATGCGGCCCGCGGGCCGCGTGTTGTGCACCCCTGATTTATATCATACTGCATCTCATGTCAACTGCCACAGGTGAGCACAATATAATACAGTAAAATAAGAATTTAACCTTAATTTCCTAATCCAAAGGTCATGCGAGGCAGTCTATTGATAATACTAGCACTAGCACCCTGAGAAGTCAAAGATTGGAGCCAGCAAACTAGACAAGATTTGAACCTAAGCTCTCTGGCTTTCATGTCGAAAATGCTATAGCCTAACCACATGGCACACAGAGTAGGTTACTCTAAAAGTTATTATCAAGCAAATCGGATATTTTAAATGTAATAAATATTTCAGGATTTTAAATTTTAATTAATGATAAACCTTCAATATTGATAACTCAATCAATCAATTCATCAATCACCGTTCAGATCCTCTTTTAATATTGATATCAGGGACGTGTCAAGCAAATATAAATCACAACATCACAATAGTTTGCCTCATAGAGACAAAGCTTACGATAGAAGAACATTTAGCTATAATACTAATATCAGTGATAATGTTAAACATTCAAATAAAAGAGTCCAATCCAGTCCAATCCAATGCTCTGTGAAATAAATGTAACTTTTGGATAGGGAACAACAAACTACATTCACAAACTCTAGATACAAAAAAGCAGGCAGGTTCTATATACATGTGGCATAATGTATGTAAACAATACTTTATAAAACAAATGTTTTACACATGAATTTGTTTTATACTTGTGTAATAAAAATATTACACCATGTCTGACTAAATACATTAGCATGTGTATTTATGTGTAGAAGCAAGTATAATTATATAATAGTAGATACAGGTGTATAATATGATGATACTTGTATTGCACAAGCGTCATGCATGTGCAATTGTGGATTGTAGGCCTATGTGAAACTGTGCACACATGTCACATACAATGTATATATCAATGTGAATATATGCATACCCAGTATACGTAAAAAAATTCAAAATATACACATGTGCACTGCAGATTTATATAATATATTGCACTTTAAATGTAACATTTTTATGTATACAACATGTACATGTAGATATACATGTAGATTTAGGTAAATTCTGGATAATGTTTTATGACATGTAACGGTACAAAATGACACATAGCATTCATTTGAGCTATATTGTATATCTGGAACACTAGAACATGTATTTCCATAATCATAAATGCATAGATACACAAATTTATCCGAACAAAGTTCCACCACTCATACGAGTATTAACATCAATAAACAATTTACATTCAGGGTAAGAGAAGTGATTTCATTGGCAGCTGTGAAGTCAAGCTAATTCCTACACTCCGGAGCAGATCTTTTCCTAGATTATTTTCCCAACTCCACGGCTTCGATCTCTTTCTGAGGACTCTCATATGGAGCGGGGAGTTTTTCTCTGCTCGGCTCTATGCCCCAGATCTCACGAGCATATTGCTCTATCGTGCGATCAGAAGAGAACTTGCCTGACGATGCGATGTTCATCAGAGACATCTTAGACCACAGTTCTTGATTCTACAATCAATCAATCAATCAATCAATCAGTCAATCGTTGTTTATCAGAGACATCTTAGACCACAGTTCTTGATTCTAGAATCAATCAATCAATCAATCAATCAATCAATCGTTGTTCATCAGGGACATCTTAGACCACAGTTCTTGATTCTACAATCAATCAATCAGTCAGCCAGCCAGTCGATCAGTCAATCAATCAGTCAGCCAGTTAGTCAATCAATTAATCAATAAATCAATATTGGCAGCTTATTGATAGCACTCAAATTTATCTAAAAAGTATATATATTTTTTGCATCGAATATTAGCCGAATCAAGGCAAAACTAAACGTTTCTGCTTTCTGTAGATATTTATATAATTGATTAATTTAACACAATAAAATATACAGGGTGCGTAAATAAAAAGTGGTACACCAACTATTTTTTGAATTTTGTCGAGACAATTCGGTCCATGTGCAGCATATTTACAGAATATGTTACCAGACCAGTTTCACATCATTTCTGAAAATTTCAGCAAAT
>JAQFZF010003132.1:0-7500 GCA_034695365.1 Enchytraeus norvegicus
AAGTTTCACGATGAAATATATATCTAATTTTTATGTATATATTTTAGTTGTAGTAGATAAATGGTACCTATACCGGACAAGTCTATTTTTCACTATTTTACTGGCACTAGCCTCATTTTTCCGATATTTTAGGAGCGGAGCGAGAGAAGTGAGCGAAGCGAGTAAAATATCGGAAAAATGAGGCTAGTGCCAGTAAAATAGTGAAAAATAGACTTGTGTGGTATAGGTACCATTTATCTACTCATGTTGCTTAAAAGAACGTCAGCTTGAAATATATAGTAGGCTAGTCCTACTGTCACGACCATTAGTTCTTGGATAAGTATATATTGGTGACTCTCTTAACATGAACCAACAAGTTAATAGAAGGTGGAGTAGATTGATTGATTGATTGATGGGTTAAATCATATTGAATATAAGACTGAGTGAAAGTAGGCGGAGCCAAGTTGTTGTGATTGATGTTCTTTTGTCTGGTAGGTTTTGTAGAGGATTGAAGTATGGTTTTATAATGTGATTTATTTGATATATTTAATTGTGTACATTTTACGCGCAATTTCATGTTCAAAATGAGTATATAAAGTACACCTGGCTTGTACTAAAGTCAGCTATTGGTTTCGACCGTCTGTAATTGATTTGGTTATTAACATTCGTTAGGACGGTGGATATTTCCAGGACGAGGACCGTCCCTGATAGCGCCTTTAAAGTAATGTTAATTAGGATGTAGGCCTATAAAAATTTACTTGTAATTGATTAATTGGTTTGTTTCATATATGTAATTATCGTATGTTCGATTCAAAACAAAAATACAAATAAGAGAGAACTTTGCAATCTCGAAACAGAAATAGCCTCAATGCCTCTTACCAGAAAACCACCACTTAAATAGATAATGATCTGGGCTAATTGTGTCTCTTAGCATCGGCTCCCCTACAACACATCTTCACTAGATTGTCACCGACCTTCTAAGATGCATACAAAAGCATCGAACCAAGAACAACGAAAAACTATACGATCAGATTGGTCTGGGCTAACGACTAACATTTTTCCGAGACAACCCAAGGTTCGGATCCTGGTCGCAGCACCAAAATGTTAAGGTCGTTAACCCGACCTATCTAATCAAATATTTTCTCGGAATGCGTGTTCATAATTGTAAACATTCCCTGACTTTTCATTCCAAAAAAAATTCCTTTATTTGAAATTGGAAACTGTAACTAATTATCAAACCTTGTCGAGGGCGTAGTTGTAGATGTTGAGAGAGGAGGGAGAGAAGGATGGGTAGTTGATAATACTGAGTCTACTTGTGTCTGTCAACACTGGACTTATCTACACACATACATAGAGGCATAGATAGAAGCATACACACGTATACATTACACACATACATATAATACTGAGTCTACATGTGTCTGTCAACAATGGGCTAATCTACATACATACGTACATACAGATGAGTCTATCACATGTCTAATATATAAATCATAACTGTAATATATTCAATATAAATTTAGATAAGGGTCGTTGAGGCTTCAGTAGCAGTTATTATTGACAAGTCATTTGGCAGTTTGCAGATATTGTGTTGATTCCGCACTCATCCAGTGGGTTTTTCTATTCCTTTATATTCACACATGACAGAACACATGTATATGCTTGTTTCCTTCCTAGTTACTGTTTTTGTGTATTGTTTTTTCCACTCCATGATTAATCGTATCTTTGCCTTTTTATAGCGGAATAAGTTCATAGATAGTGCAGGTTGGCTAAATGACAAAAAAATAGACACCGTGTTTTGATTAATTTTTGTTAAACAAACTGGGATTTGAATTCAGATCAATTGCTTCTAAGGTGAACATTCTACCAATGTCGCTAACCCCTCTTGATTGATCCGGTGTTTATCGTGTACTGGATCCAGAAAACTTGAGAGGACTCTCTGATAGCTGCACGTGCGTTAGTCAGCAACGTAGAAGCTGACTAACGCAGTCACTGAGGAATCTTGATATTTCCATTTAACAGAGGCATGACTTTAGGCAGGTTCATCGTGATGTGATTAACTCATTTAGTTGATCAATGATGTGCTCATTAATGAGTTGGAAAATTGACTATGTGTGGAAATTCTTGGCTTGGACCTGTCATGTGGCTGAGAAGAGCTAGAAGAGTGATGTACATACAGTGTTGGCAGTGAGCCATCTCTTCAGGAAACCAGTGATGAACTTGTTGATAGAGGCTGTGACCTCTAGTTGACCTGTCCTACCTCTTAGCTCTATCAGCTGTTCTCCTACACATACATACACACACACACACACAGGCTATCACTCTACTACACCTGTTCTACCTCTTAGTTCTATCAGCTGATCTCCTACACAAACATACATACACATTACACAAACGCACACATACACACACACGCACATGCCGTCACCTCTACTACACCTGTTCTACCTCTTAGTTCTATCAGCTGTTCTACACAAACATACATACATACACACACACATAAGCTGTTACCTCTACTACACCTGTTCTACCTCTTCGTTCTATCAGCTGTTATCCTACACATACACATACACACATGCTGTCACCTTTACTACACCTGTTCTACCTCTTAGCTCTATCAGCTGTTCTCTTACACACATATACACATACACACACTAACTATTACAGTACACGTACACAAACTTATTAATTTGTACATGTACACTGTACAGAGACTGAGACCTCTAGTAGACCTGTGCGTCATCTTAGAAAAAGAGAGAGAGAGAGTACGTACTAGAGCCTAGCTTGTTGTTGCTTTCTACCCCCACTAGTACTTCACCTAGCTCTGTATCTGACACGCTCCACTCTAGATTGAGAGATGTAAAGTTGTCAAACATGCGCCCGTGTCGGTCTGTCACAGTGGCGATAAACCTCACGTTGTCTAGGGTTACTGGTATGTACGCCTGTAATAACCGATCAATCAATCAATTGATCAATCAATTAATTAATCAACCAAACAATCAATCAGACAATGAAGAGTTAGAGGAGAAATGTTTAAATCAAACATTGTCAATGGTTACTGGTAATAAATACAGATCTAAGCAAGTAAAGCAGTTGATAGTAATAATAGCAGAGGACTGAAAGGTTCATGCCAATAGTCCAATACTACGTTCAGGAAGAAGAAAAACAATAGAAATGATATGCTGAATGTCTTTATGTATGAACAGTGTTGCAATAATAGGCTGCAAAGATCAATATCAGATCAATATGATTTTGTCAATATGCTTAGAACCTCATACCCCCCTCCCACCCTGTTTATCTGTCCATTGTTTCTGTGAACGTGCTCTGTTATACAGTTCCTACAAAATAATTATAAAATGAATTATTTTAATTTGTTTGAATTGTGTACACTCACTGGGTTGATGACATCTACAGCATAGGGCATGTGTGTGTATGTGAGTGTGTATATATGTGTGTATGTGTGTGTGTATCACTCACAGGGTTAATGCTATCCACAGGTACAGGGCAGGGCGGCACATTATCCTGTATGACTTCAGACAGCAGCACGGGTGCTATATAGAGAGCCTTGGGCAGCTCACAGGCAAACACCACCGAGCTCTTCACCACAGCTGGGTACAGGTTCTTAGCAGTGGCTGAGTTACCTACTGTCAGCTCTATGTGCTGCACATAAACACATACTGTCAACTCTAAGTGCTGCACATAAACACATACTCTCAACTCTATGTGCTGCACATAAACACATACTGTCAGCTCTATGTGCTGTCACATAAACACATACTTATATATACACAGATCTTTAATCGTGGAAATAGACATAAAGCATACAGCAATTACAAAGCTCACAGTGCACATAGACGGAAGTAAGTGAGAATGAGGGAATGTAGCATACAAACCTGAAAATAAAACCAATGCGCCTAGCATAAAACTTAATACTTGTTCTTAAATAAAATCAATATTAGGACAATAAATCGTGCAAATCTAATCATAAAATATCACATAGACAACATCACATAGACAACATCACATAGACAACATCACATAGACAACATCACATATTTATGAACATAAACAATTAGAGAGAGAGAGAGAGCTGTATAATATAATGGGATATAAGAGAGTACATAGCCTGTCTGGCGAGTGGTGTGCTCATTAATGAGCGAGAAAGTAGACTGTGTGAATAAAACAGCACATGAGACTGGTCATGTGCACACATAATGTTAATTTGAGATTTAGACATGTGAATAATGTGAAGTAATGAGTTACCTGTTCTCGCTCCTCCACCCAAGTCACATAGAACATGTTACACACATAATGTTAACTTGAGATATAAAGACATGTGAATAATGTGAAGTTATGTGTTACCTGTTCACCCTCCTCCACACATGTTACATAGAACATGTGAATATCTCCTACAACAGATATACAGGGCGAAGCATAAAACAGTGCAACCCTAGTCATTCTTGGAATATTTCTGAGACCATTCGGTCTAAGTGCACAAAATTTACAGATTATAATGGCAGGTCATTTTCTCAGAATAGCTGAGAATAAATAGAATATGTTCCTCAGATGACCAAGTTATTGGCATTTTGTGACCAACCCTATGATTAACATATTAGATTCATATCTACATGTACCTTTATACAAATTTTAATCTATGTAACAGTTTATTTAGTGAAAGTATAGCTTGAAGTGGTGTATACAGCTCATCATGCTGGAATAACCTGTAACACTCTGTTCATTATACCGAACAACTTAATTCTAACAATTTACAGGGTGCTCAGCGACTTGACATTTTCAAATTCCCTGACTTTTCCCTGCCTTTTCACTGACCTCCTAAAATTTTCCCCGAACTTTCTTTTACCAAAAATTACGAGTATCGCCGCGTACGGTTTCAAATCGCAGGCTTACGAACAAAAGTTTTTAACTGATGCGCCAAATGACTAGCATAATAAATGATGATATGTGTTCCATTATGATAACTAACTCATATTTTTCTAGTCTATTCTATTTTGTTTCATGTCTAATCAACCTTGCAAGCAACTGGAGGTGAGAAAAAAAATTAAGGAAAAAATATCAACTTCTTTCCTTGACTTGACTTCAAATTCCCTGACATTTCTCTGTCAGTCAAATTCTCTGACTTTCCCTGTTTTCCTGAGTGCAGAGCACCATAATTTAATCAAATTCATTAACCAGATGGCCGAGTTATTGGAATTTCTGTGATATTAAATAAACAACGTTGGTCCACTTTTTGATGCCTAACCTGTATATCAATGGCACAGATATATAAGTAGGATTAAATGCACCATATTATACACTCTGAGTAAAAAAAAGAACATGTGCGCAGTCTTTCGTCCATAACTTTGGCATTTGTAAACCGATCTAAAATTTTCTTGCATCAGTAGAATCAGGGTACAATTTGCTATAAGATAGCATAAAGTATCTCCATTACTTATTTTGCGTTAAAGCAGTGCTTGAAAATGTCCACGATTGAAGATGTTCAGTTTCAGTATAAATCGCTACAGAATGCCTCTGTGACTTGACTAACAACAAAACACACAAAAAAAATTATGTTATACAGGTAGGCCTACTGTCAACAGTCACAGAATATGCTCTAAATATCCTCATTTGGCTCGAATATAAGCTCTGATACGCCTGCGCCTCTAATATATTGCGTGGTCAAGGAGACAGTTTGCTGCATGCTTTGCCAAACGTCTACCAGGCGCTGCTCCAACTCGTTCACGGTGTTTATTTTCTATTGTAATTAACAGAATTACTTTGCGATCGCTTATGGCAAATCTAATCCTGATTCTAACTATGCAAGCATTTTTAAAATCGGTTTACAAATGCCAAAGTTACGGGTAATGACTGCACACATGGATTTTTTTACTCAGAGTGTAGAATAGTGTTCATTCTTCCTGCAGCGACCCTCAAGCAATATTTCGAACAAAACAGAAAAGCATAAAATGACTCAAATATAATAATTAAGGATTATTACTGTATTGTTATTGCAAGGTATTTTTTTGTGTCCCTCTAAAAAAATCCAGAAATTTTATCGGAACACTGAGGTAATGTTTGTCCAAAGATGAGCGTTATCATAGATTCTGATACCTCTGTCACCGGGTGGAGCAACAAGTTTGTTAACTTAATATAGGCCAACATTATGTACCTCAATCGACCCGGTTGGATGGGCGAGTCGATAGCAAGCTTGCCTGATAAGCAGGAGGTCTTGGGTTCGATTCCCCGCCGGGTCCGTCTCTGACATTATCCTCGGATACGGAAACAGACGTTTAACTTAGCTTTACAGCTTTTAGGGCCAACCAAGCCCTGCATGTATCCATATGTGGGTCGGTATATTGAAAGCATTCTGTAATAATACGTTGTACTGCTACAGCAGATTGTGAAGCATATCACGGGTCTGCCCGTATTGGATCCGGGAAACTTGAGAATAGACCAACTGAAAACCGACACATGTTTCGTAAAAGTAGCCGTCTAACGCAGGTAATTTCATACTGAGGAAGGCAACTGGAAACCACCTCGGAAGTCAGAATATATATTCCCAAGAAAAAAGGTTACATTTAGGGTGTGGTAAAGGCATAACCTTTTTACTGAGATCCACTTGACGATCGATGGGGTGTTCATTGGTGAGCGTGAGAGCAAACCGTGTTTCAAAATATGTATATTTGACCTGCCATTTGGCAGTACACTAGAGATAGAGCACGGGTCTGGCGCATGATCCTTTGGATCGAAAGTGTGGCTGCCGGCCTTGCCGCTAGGTTAATGAAAATTGTCGCCTTCGTGCTGAAGCGCTTTGAAATGTGATCAGCTCCGAAACCTATGGGTCACTTCTGACCTGTGGTGTACGGTATCTTTATCTTTGCTTATGCACCAATCTTGATATCATGTTCCTCGTTCAGGTAAGAGATCGCATATAGTATCGACCTAAATAAACACAATTAAGAAATAACACACGCCTACAATACATGTCAATATCTTCGATTAGGCCTATATCTTGAAAAGTATTAACAAATACAATTCAGATGTAAAACAATCATTTCTTCACTTTAAATTTGTAAATTTTACCGATGAATCATGATCGTTTATTCACTTTTATTGCTACATTTCAGATGAACGATATCTTTGCCGCTCATGTTTTAGCCTATTTGCATTCCAGTCTGAACGTTACTAGCTGTATCACCACATCGTAAGTATAGCATAGTATCATTACAGTCACAATTATCTAATTTAAATCTAATTAAACTGTTTGATCTACGCTTTCCTCTGCACGAGATGACCCTGACATTTCCCCCCGGTTTGATGAATCGACATCATATGTACTGTATTTTTATCTAGAGCTCCAATACGTTGTGGAGTGAAGCTGTAATAGGACGAAGCAATGTTTTGATAGTTGTTATTGCATAGTACTGACGAGAAGGCCAGTGCTTCTCAATCTTGACGTTAAACACACTCAAACTGTCTGCAACTAGTTACTATCACAGCAGCGATTCTGTGTGTTTGTCAGAA
>JAQFZF010003133.1:0-11648 GCA_034695365.1 Enchytraeus norvegicus
CCCATTTTTTCCATGGCGCAGGCTGCGCCATGAAGGTATAGGGATAGACGCCCCTGCATGACAGACGCACATGCTAGTTATTTTATTGGTTGCTGTTTTTGTATTGCTAATCTTTAATCTTTTTCATTCTAAATTTCATTTAAAGCGTCACAAATATAGAACAACAGTAGGCCTACTAGATCAAATCAAGAATAATGTCACTATCAAAGAGTTTAATAGGCCCAAGATTAGACCTAAATAAGAAATGATTTTTTTAAGTCCCTAAAATACAGTACCATCATCATCCTATGGAACCCGTTACGGTAGTGACAACCAAAACAATAATAGTAGGCCTATAATTTATTACAATCTCATAAGAGATAACGTAAAGAACAAAAGCAAAATATGCTAATAGTGAAAACTCAGCCTACTTGGCTACAAGTATTTAATAATATGCTTTGAACTACAATTAGCCTAGGCTAAATGAGGCCTATATCCTACAATTAGTAACCTAATTTAGCCTAAATAATTTAAAATGTAGGCCTGTGTTAAGTTTCAAGTAAATCTACAGCAAGCTTATTCAATCTATGCTACTTCGAGCATAAAAAAGAAGAATGAATGCGAATGAATGTGACTTATATAATAGTAGAAGCATACACCTAGGCCTTCATGTGTTCTTGTGTGCTTTATAAGCCTACGTGTACTGTGTTTGTGTAGGCTCTATAATTATGTGTGATGTGTGTGTGCTTTAGTGTGTGTGTTCGTCCGAGAATAGCTTCACCTTTACTAAAATTATACTTTGCATTTGAAAATATCTATCCTACTAAACAATCTACCTATCTATCTAGTTCTCGTCCAAATGGCAGGTCCAAGGTACAAATTCATACGCAACCTATAGCATATTCTCGCTCATTAATGAGAACACCATTGATCAGAATAACATGTCGATCCCTTCACAAAGGCGTTGTTCTTGCAGCAAGCAAACGATGCCTATAGATAGTTCCAGGAAAGTGATTGCTTCCGATGGGCATTTCCATTTCCTTAGCAGTGACTTCTACGAAATACGTGCAGCTTACAGTTGGTCTGTTCTCAAGCGTTCTGGATTAAACACGGATAGTCGTAAAGATATCAAACAATAGAGCATGCAAGGTTGTGCACATGTCCATTGTAGCCCATTTGTATGTCAATCAATCAATACCAATGAGGATTTAACGTCCGGTTCTTTAATGGAAGGCGATGATAGGGTATAGATGCGCAACAGCTGTTTCTTTTAGCTATGAAAAACGAAGCAGTTTGATAAAAGCTGCAGCTCTATAGAGCCGAGTTAGTAGCATGGTCTCATTGAGGCGAGGCCCGGATTCAAGACCCGAAGGGGTAAAGTCGAGGTCAAATACATGTATAATCACCCATACTGAGTAAAGAAAATCTATTCAGCAATTCTAATAATACAATCCAATGCAATACACGCCTCAACCTCCGTTTCATACTGACAATGATATCAGGGACGTCTCGACAGCGCAATAAATACTGTATTAAAGCCTAAGTATTGGAAGCACTAATGAAAGAATCAGGGAGGGAGATGGAGACATCTCACAATAATTGTTAGTGGAGAATTGTAAAAAGTTAGAATGTAATCTTTCCGTGTTGGGTCCGGGATATTTGAGAATAGTCCAACCGGTAACTGCACGTGTTGCGTAAGAGCCGAGTAAAGTAGATACTTATAGGAAGGAAATGAAAAACTACCTCAGAAACCTAATTTTTCTTGAACAATTACATCATTTTAGGTGTGGAAAAGGTAAACCTTTGCTGGTGAGACGGACTTATTAGATTGGTCGATGGTGTTCTCATTAAAGAGCGAGATAGTTGATTGTGTGTATGAATTTTTGCCTTGGACCTGCCACGCGGCAGAGCGCTGGATGGAAAGATATAGATATAGAATGTCATCGTCATGGTCATCATGACTTGGATAGCAAATAAAACTTGAGAAGGATAACCGTTGACTTTTACAGTTAATCCCCAAAACTTAAATCAGTAATCAGATGTATCCCAGTCTCCCACATAATATTAGCCAGTGACGCAGGTAGCCAATAGGATGCAGAGCAAATTACCCCCCCCCCCAGAATATTATCCAGTGACATAGGTATGAGATGAAGAGGGGAGCATGTACCTCCCTCCCCTCCCACCCCTACCGAACCCCTAAATCCCCCTTAAAGAATGCCATTGGAAACAGTTTTGCATCCAAGTTTGCACATTTATTTTAAAAGCACGAATATGGAATAGCCTACATGAATATATACTTTACAATTTTTGCCAAAATTGAGCAAAGACAAAAAGTGCCCCTAGAAGATTTCACCTAGTATATGCCACTGTATAACCTACGCAGGATTATGGATCCTGGCTGCATTGCAATTCAGAATTAGTATGATAGTTGGATAGAAGTTTTCGGAAGTTTGATGCACTTTAAAAAATCTCTGGGGCTCCAGGCTGCAATAAGGAAACGGAAGGTCATCTTATGCAAACTACTGAGGAGAAATAAAGGTTTGATCGGAATGAGAAACAGGAAATTAAAACAATATGATGTTATACCTGGAATACTAATTAAATATGAATTTTTTGGAAACTGACCAACTTTTTAAGCTCACAAAAATAAATTACACGTAAATAATAGTGACAGAAAGCAAGGATCAATACAACGGAAATTTACCTCTAGGCCCTATATAGGCTTACTGTAATTTACCCGGCGATAGAGTTGATTTGTTATAGCAAAATAGTGGGATGGGTCTTAAACAATCATCTGATGCTTCCTGACACGGTAATGTTATGTTATGCAACGTGAAGCAATAGCTTTCGATTTCGAGTTAGAGAGAATAGTAATCAAGGACTTTTTCCTTTGAGGACTAGGCTTTCACAAATATTTCAGGAGATCAAGCTTTGTTAAGTCCTGAGATAAATTTAAAGACTTGTACGGGAAAAGATACTCTAATAACATAACATAACATAACATCTAATGGGTCAGAAAACATCAGATGCTTGTTTAAGCCCCATATAATGGACAATGGAGAGCTAAGTATTGCGGTGAGAGTAATGCGGTGAAATAGCTACTGCTAACGTGTTTCATTGGCGGTTCTAGGCCGAGGCAAGGGGGGCTGTGCCCCCCTGGCCTCCAATTTTCATTTGCCCCCCCTCCCACAAAAAAGAATTGTTATGATTAACATTGTTACATAGGAGCATCTGTGTAAAATATTAGATTTGGACCCAACCCGACACCTTAAATTTATTAGACTCACTGCCACTGACGCATGGCCACCAAAATTTGGTACTTTTATAGCCAAAAATAACTCCAAACAGCTAGCTGATCTAAAAAATGACACGTCCGCCCTTGATCTCTGGTAAATAGTCGAATGCTATCAAATTAATGCCATCCGGATGAGTAAAATCAGTGATTTGTATAATTATGTACTTAATTTACATTTAAATCGGTGTAATTACTTTTTTCAAATACTATTTGTTATTAATCCACTAAGAGAGAAAATAATCAATTGTTTTTCATTCTAACAGGTCCAAGGCACACATCCATGCACAAGTATCTATCTCGCTCAGAAATGAGCACCCCATCGATGGTCATAATCAAACAGGTGGTTCCTGTAAATTGATTAAGCTCTGGATTTAATAGGCTTTCAAATCATGACCTCAACACTAGAAGATTAGGCCCATGAGTCTGAGATGCTTTGCAATTGCTTTCTTCCATTCCTGCAATAGATACCTGAAATCGGGGAGGGTAAGTGTCAAATGGCAGTACTGCGGCCTCTGAATCATGAATTCGCGGGTTAAATGCCAATTTTGGAGACCTTTTGAGTTGCAAGCCTTAACCAAGCTGATTACTCTACATTGCAATAACACCAGCAGTAGGTGTACATTTTACCAAGACACGTTTTGACGACGGCAACTAGCTAGCCGAATATGGAACCGAATCTCGGCTATCTGGTCATATTGCGAGATCAATAGCAAACGCTCTTATCATTATTATTATTACATACCTCATTTAAATACACCGAAATATTCTCAATTGTCACTAACCCATCTAATGAAAATCAATCAGTGAGGATTTAACGTCCGGTTTCTCGCCCGAAGGCGATGTGAGGGATGTTGCCTTCAATCTATTCAAAATCAAACTATTGGCAGTCACGAAAGTCGTTGCATAGCAACATGCCTACACAAGATACGAAAGAACTTGATCACCGGAGTTTATGTGTAATACTACATTTAATCAATCAATGCGAATCGTTTCATTTTGATACGTATATACATGTACAGGTAATTGGTTCTGAATAGAGCCCAATGCAGGTTACGTGTGAAACAAGATGAGCTGATAGTGCAAGTGGAGAGATAAGAAGAACAGTTGAATTTAGAGCTGATAGGTCAAGTAGGAAATGGAGACTTTTAAGATAGAGTACTAGTGGTGAGACTTGTTGTGAAATTAACTATAGGAATGAAATAGTACAATTTGTATTAAAATCTGTATATCATATATAACAATATCTGTATAACGCCATCATCAAGGCTTAAGTATATCGTCACACTAACTACTGTACTCAAATAAGGGTCATCAAAATCAAACTTTCAGTCACAACTTAATAATGACAATATCTAGAGAATATTACAAAACAAGTCAGACTAACGGACAGACATATTTAGAGAAGAGCCCATACATTGGAATATATTATGTAAGAGAACTGCAGTAGCCAAATTATAATAACAGAGGCTTAACGTCCGTATCATTTCTAAGGATAATGTCAGGGACGTCCACAGAACATATATTCAGCCAAGTGGCTCGCAGAAACACATATTTAACGGGATATTGAGTGAGGAAGCATCCGATGCTTTCTACCGGGAATTGAACCCTGGACATTATGCTCAAAAGTCAACTACACTACCACTAAGCCAGTGAGACATAACAAGCAAGCAATCGGTGTACATTTACCAAGACACGCTCTAACGACTGCGCTAGCCAGCCGAATTTGGAAACAAATCCCGGCTACCTCGCCATCTGGCGAGATCAATAGCATACGCTATTATTAACATTACAAAACTTTAAAATATTATTTATCAGCAGAATGACAACTGAGACTCTGCCAGTATGGCTAACATGTTATACATAGCAACAGGGCCAATCGGGCCCATGTTTAAGCTATCAATTTAGAATTTAGACTGATTAATAATTATTATTCATGCAATCCTATGTTATTGAAGAGTACAGAAAATATTTTTTTAAATCACATAGATATAAATATAACTAATTTATAAACTTGAACGAACAGAACGAACATAAGGTCCTTAACAACTATAAATAATTTGCTAATGTTCCATCATTTCTCTCTGCATTTACTCTAACGTCTCACTTTCTCTCACTCTTCTCTCTCTCTCCCTCACTCTCTCTCGACCGTTAGAATCGTGAGCAATTTAATACAGATATTGAGAAAATCAAGAACTATTTTATCAACCTTTCATCTAATAATTATCATTAATTACTAGTACTATATGTAATACCTTTCAAATAATTCAATTACAAAACTAAATAACCATTCTTTACTTCTCTGCCTCAAATATCACCTGAACTCAGCATGTAAGCATTGTTATGAGAACAGTACTGTAAACTATAACGTCATTTATTTTAAAACACCTGAATTCAGTGTGTAGTTGTAAGAATTTTAACAGTGCAGTACAGATAGAGTTAATTATTTCTCTCCAGCTCAATCTATAAAATGTTGAACCAAATATAATTATAATTATCATATACTATGCACAAGTGAGGGGGCACACAGAAGTTACTGAACTACATTTCCGAAAGAATATGTGGTAATGAAACCTGGAAATTGCAGGCCATATTTTGAAGGGTTTTAGCAGAAACTCGCATTTTGGAAGGAAAATTTTGTGGAAAGCATACCAACAGCAGGGCCAAGATAAAAGTGGACCGGTGATATTCTGAAGTGGACAAATATAAATAATTTTGAGATGTAAAAAAGATGATTGAGGATTGGAACAGATGGAGAACCATGAGAGTCAACTTTTTCTTAAATATTATGACAAATGAATGAATGAAATATCAATCAATCAATCAAATAACAAATGACAATATGCAGAAGAGCTCACAAACTACATCCTTATATACAAAACATGTTAAGCTTCAATCCAGAAATCAATCAATTAATCAATTATCAGTAAATGAAGGACTCAATCCATCGTCACTCAATCAATCAATAAATCAACTGAATAAAAAGCATCAATTTACCAATTGATGATTTTACCAATACTGACTGCTACAATAGCTGTAGTCAATCAATCAATCACTCACAGTTAAACAATCAATCAACAAGACAGCAAGTAAGTAAAATATCAAGGGTGAAAATGAGTGAATTACTCAATCAGTCAATTAATCAACTAAACAATCGATCAATCCATGAAAAGAATTTATTAGTTCCTACATCTCCTATCAGAAAATGACATTACAATTATATTTATTTATTTATTTGATTACGTTGCAGTACAAATCAGACATATCCAAGAATTCTGTTCAACGAGAAAAATGACAGAAAAGGGTTATCTAAAAACTGTTCTTATGTCAAATACTCAATTACAATCAACCGCTATTACGAATGAGTGTTGTACATAATACACAAACAATACATTACAGATCATATTATCAACTACTTTTCATCAATCAATCAATCAATCACAATCAAGCATTACTACGAATGAGTGTTGTACAGAGAGTGTGGCCTGCGGTCAGTAAAGAGGCTGCGTAGGACGATGATCTGACCGATGCTGACCACTATGATGACCACGGTCTGACCAATGGACCAGTACTGAACCCGTTCGTTGAGGTCTTCCGCTGAGGACCGCCCCTGGGTCTCTCGAAGCCTGTGATGGGTCTGGTAGTCTATGACAACCTTGAGGTTCTGATGCATCGACATCACAGACGTCTCCATCTGGTGAATTAACAGAATATTATTATTTTTAATCCATATATTTTCACATATGACATATGGACATTTCCTTTCTTAGTAAATGTTTTTGCATTTCATTAGTAACGCTACTAATAAATTGCCTTTTGTCTTTGATATGCAGCCAGCGCAGGTATACGATAAACTACAGAAACTTTCCAAACACCCTGGGGTTATTCAATTGTTGACCAACGAGAGATTTGCGTGTGGATCGCTTGCTTCTCAAGTGAACATTCTACCAAGTAAAAGCAAATGTTACAACACTGGTCAGTGGTCACCATAATGATCAATAAATATTTGTAATGATCTGAAATCGGCGACATCAATTTTTTCTACACTCTAGTAACGCATTATTAATTAAATTATTTATATAAAAAATCAAATTATCTAGAAAAAGCAATAAAGTTTTAATGTTTGTTTCCGTATTCTGTCTGCGTCCGCATTCGTTTCCGTATTCTGTCTGCGTCCGCATTCGTTTCCGTATTCTGTCTGCGTCCGCATTTGTTTCCGTATTCTGTCTGCGTCCGCATTCGTTTCCGTATTCTGTCTGCGTCCACATTCGTTTCCGTATTCTGTCTGCGTCCGCATTCGTTTCCGTATCAAATACCAATGTTTGACCCTTGCCCCTTCCCCATCGCTAAGCCTCAGTTTACCCTCTCCCTCAAAAATAATGCATGTTTAAAAACAGTGACCCTCCTCAAAATTCTTAGTTCCGCCACAGATTGTGAGGCGCATATTGTATGGTAAATATTGTATTGTGTATATAATATATAACTGGCATTGTATTGTATTGCATGTACTGTACCTGAGTCATAGCGGTGAGAGGGCTCTGTGAACCCATCTTGATGTCCTCCTCGTCTCCAACCTGTAGATCAAAGTAGACGATCTTGTGTGTGAAGGTTGAGAACTCGTTGCTGAAGCAGAACTTGTAGTCTCCCTCAACCTCTGCCGTCCACTCATAGCGGTCGTACTGCTTCTTCTGAACCTTGTATATCACTGTGTTAGCCTGGGGCGATGTTAGGACCATGTCAACATCATAGTTACCTCCTTGTATTACCTGTCAATCAGTCAATCAATCAATCAATCAATCTTTGTTTTACTGTTGGTAAGCCCTGCATGGGAATCAATCAGTCAGTCAATCAATTAATCTTTAAGTTATAAAGTACATCAATTGTACAAGTAGCCTACAACTTACTATGTAATATATAAATCTCAGAATCCCAGTTTTGTAATTATAAATATTACTCATAAATTATTATATTAATATTAATTTATATAATATATTATTAGTTTTTTATAAATATCATAAAAATTAACATTACATACTAGTTATAAATTATTGTAATTATAATATTGTTCAGTAAATTCAGTCTCATAAATTTATACAAATTCTTAACCTCCTATATTAATTTATTCGGCATTTAAAAGTGACAGACCTGAAATTCAAGAACGGCTTTCGTTCCCTTGTTAACCCGTTCATGAAAGCACATCTTTTCTTTATCGGGCAGTTCAAAGGTCATCTCTCCTGCTTCGACAAGAGTCATGCCAAGAGATGCTAACAGCAGGATTATAACAGACCGGCTACTTGGAAGTAACTGCTTCATTTCTGCACTGCTACAGCTTGTTATATGAATAATTTGAGATTACAGATCTCTACAAAATAACACGAATATAAATGCACAATATTTGGTAATCCTGGTGAAGGCGGTCCCAAATTCCAATTTACGTCAGATTTTCTTGAAATTTACATCAATAGTGTAGAATGACCATACAATGAAGTGTACCAAATTTCAGAATTATATCACTTATACTTTTTGTTATATTTATAAATAACTTGCGTTTAATAAGGTGCTTTTTGCTAGGATTAGGGTTCATTTTTTGACTAATTTAGGGTTAGAGTAGGGTTTGGGGTGGTGTTAGGTCTAGTCTAAGCCTAACCCCAACCCCTACCCTAACCATAAAATAATATTTTTCACCAAACACCCTAACCCTAGAACTGACGCTTAAATCACAATGATAATTTGCGAACGCCGTTACCAGGATTACCCAATATTTAAAGTATTCTTAAAAGTACATTTCAAAGACCTGAAGTAGTAATAATTTACTATTATTAACTTTTACTTTTTAACTGATTTCTAAATGGTGAATATAAATTTACCAGTTTGGTTAATGGGTACGCATAACTTTCATACCATGCACTGATTTATTTGGACCTGCGCCGTGTTTGACCAGTCTTGACCCCTTTTCTCGTTCAGTACTTGTGATTTATTAACAGCATTTGAGTGGAACAATTAGTAGTGCTTACAAGTGCTGTTGGTGACATCCCTAATATCGTCGTTAGATGATGAAACGGACGTTAAACCCGTATTGTATTGTGTTTCTGGATTGTTTTTCCGTCTATAAGGGTTTACGTCATATTTGCATCAATGATATTTTGGCGTTACATCTGGCAGCGGTTCAAACAAATCTAGGGGCCACGGTCCCCCCGTACCCGGTCAAGAACCGCCATAATAAATAAATATCTATTTATGTCATAAAATAAGTATTAAATAAAAAATTAATAAATTACTATTATTGTTTGTTTACAAACAAACCTGACACGCACCATAGATAAAAGATTGTACTAAAAGCAAACAATTGCTTTTGTTTTAAGTATCGGAATTACTCCCAAAAGTTTAATAACGTATGCTACTGATCTCGCCTGAAGGAAGATAAAACGGGATTCGTTTTCAAATTTGGCGAGCTAGTTGCGATACTTAAAGGAGGACTTTTAACGCCTCCTGTTTGGCCGACAAATTTTCGAGAATATTCTGGTGATTCGTAGCCGTCTGCTGTTGTACATTCCGCTTGGGACTTCCTTGACATCGCTTTCGGATTATGAACCAGACGTTAAATAATCATTGATTGATTGAAGTAAATTTAAGATTTTAGTCTGTATGGGTGTAATCTTGAGAACTCAACAAAATGGCAAACCTTGCTAAGTCTATCAAAACCTCGATTTCCAGTCATGGAATTAAGTTTTCCATAGATCTTCCTTGCATTTTGACCCATAGCAGCTGTTCTATTTATAACCAATGATTAATCAATCACTCAATCAATGCGAATTTAACGTCCGTTTCATCATCTGACGACGACATCACGGACGTCTCCAGCAACACTTGGAAACTGATTACCTACTTATTACCTAGTCTTATTACATGCATTACCATCATTACAGCATTATAATTAATGCCATATGAGCTTATATGCTATCTTATTCAAGTACATGTAAAATATAACCAGCTGTAACAAATATCCAGTCTTTATAACTTTATTATTATCGAACCTAAAGACATATTATCCTGATTTATTTTGTGCCAGAGACAGCTAACCAATTAACTTACTTTTGAAGACAATGACAGTTCACAGAAGCATCTTGCATCAACTGAGTGTAAAACAATAGAGCAGTAACACTGAAGACAAGATGCGGTTGCATAACGGTTATGTGACTTGACTATGGATCAATAAGTCCACGGTTCGAATCTCAGGGCTTTCCAGTCACTGATGTACGGGGTACATATTAGTGTCTTCGGGCCTTTGCGTAAAATTCCGCACTCTCTGTTACACTTTGCAAATGTTTTGTTGTTTTGATTAGTGGTAAATAAAATGTAATTCAATTCTATTTAATGTAGCCCTCCGGTCACGAATCTGACATTAAATTCGACTTTAGCCTTTAAGGTATTAATCTGTAAGAGCAATGACACAAAACATCAATTGTCGACGAATCCCAAATGCCGAAATCATAAATAACACACAAGCCTAATTATATCACTGTTCGACCAATAATGTATTGTTGATTCAACTGTTCAGCTGAATGCTGAACAGTTGAATCATATTCGGCTGAAAATATCAACTTCAACTGTTCAGCTGATTGCTGAACAGTTGAATTCATATTCGGCTGAAAATATCAATAGAAAATATTTGCAGATATTTTCATATTCAAATCATTCATGAACATATTTTTTGTTTCCACCTACGCTAATATCAGAATTGTTCATAGAATTCTATTTCAACTAGCCATTCACATTTACCAGAAAATTTTTCAGAGAAAAAGTGAAATCATCAAAATAACATTCTGCCATTTATCATCTACAATAACATTATTATAAACTTTGCATTTTCACATAGGCCAATATTCTAAATGCATATTAGTTACTACAATATGCAGACACTATTTTCACAAGTTCAAAACATTAATTTCACATACATGCATTAAACCCTCCCATTAACATGTTAAAATCAGTAGTCGCATTTAATTTAGTACACACAAAATATTATATAAATTATACAAGTATTAAACTGTTTCTAACATCGAAAGAGCACTGTGTAAGGATAAATAATAATGAAGCATTCACAGCAGGACAAGCTTATACCCCGTCCTGGTGTAAAATAAATGTTAAATTCCCTTCTTATAAAATTACATTTTGGTCTAAAATTTAAGCACTCAGCTTTGGTGAAAAGTCGTGGTTCAATCTGATTTAATAAAATTGTTTTGAAAAAGAGTGAAATTGCAAATTTCTACAACCTTCATAGATTTTAAAGAACACTAAGGGGCCATCCATAAAAGACGTCCGCACGGGGGGAGGGGTCGGGCAAACGCGGACAGGGGGGGGTAGGAGCCGTGCGGAC
>JAQFZF010003134.1:0-11647 GCA_034695365.1 Enchytraeus norvegicus
CGCCTTTTGGTGAGGAACGGGAAGTTAAATCCTCATTTGTTAATTTATTTGATATATTTGATACATTCAGATTCATTATGATGTCGAACAAAGCCTACCTGTACGCTTCAATGACTTCAAACAACTTTATCCTATCGCCGGGCGAAAGTTGAGGGGAATTAGGTTTCTGTTCACCTGTGCAAGATATATAAATGCGCATTATAACCTGCGTTGTTCCAATTACTGTTCATGTATTTAACAACCAGGTGAGCTATTTGAAATGGAGAACTAACTTTAATTCAATTTGGATGCAGACTGCAGTTGCTTCTCTGAGAATTTAGAAGCATAGTTGTGAAATACAGCAAAATAACAAATAAAATACAGTAAAATACATTAAAATATATGTAAAATACATGTATTTTTCCAAAAATATTAAATAGGCTACATAAAATACATAAAATACATGAAATATAGCAAAATAAAAATAAAATACTGTAAATTACATGTATATTTCAATAATTATAAAATACATAAAATACATAGTTCACAAATATGTTTAGAAGAATAAAAGAATAAGGAAGACGGAGGAGACCCGAGTTCGGAACACGGTCGACCACCTGGGTATTTAGACACCAACAATAACAAGTTATCACTCAGTATGTTCGATAAGAATAAACATCAATTGGCCCATATTTTATCAAATTGATTCATTGATCGATGATTCACTTTATCGCACCCTCGCATAAATGTGTGGATGTATTGTATGTCCTATTTACATGAGTAACATTTCAATCTTACCCTTCAAAGTTTCTATGACATTTCCCCTCTTTTCATGTTCTTCCGTTTTACAAGAGATCTCATGTTGGTGAGATGAAGTATTATAAAAAGTTTCATGTCGTTCATTCTGAATTCCTGTTGTGGTTACCACTTCGAAGATTTGGTTGATCTGAGGTCCACTATGTGGCAACAGTAGCAGATTTTCTTTCAACTCGTGGATCTGACTAATTTCATTTAGTCCCTGATTCCTATCTCTACCTCCTCTACCTATTATATTAATTTGTTCCTGATACATTCTACTCATACGTTCAAGTTCATCAATCCTTGTTCTATCTTCAGTGGGGCTGCTTCTTTCGATATCGATGAGGAATTGCAAGTATTGGTTGTAAGCGTCGTTGTACGCTAAGATTGATTCATCAAAGTGATGTCTATCAGCTTTCTAAAAAGTACTGAAGAACAGGCCTTGTGCCCTCTTTGCGATATATTTTTTTGTCTCTGAACAATTCATAACGCGAGGGAAAGTGCGGGTAGATATATGGATACTGGAGGGAATGGGTGCGGGTGAGGGAAGACATTGAAGGGAATGGGGCGGGTGAGGGAACAGGCTGGAGGGAATGAGTGTGGGTGAGGGAAGAGAATTTTTTGTGAGGGGCGGGTGAGGGAACAATTTTACATTCCCTCGCAGGACTCTAGTGTGTGTGTGTGTGTACGTGTGTGTGATACTGTATATGTATGTGTGATTGTGTGCAGGACATCTCAGTAGAATGTGTAGCAATACTGAACGATACTGTTGGTTGTCTCATGTCCTGTGCATTCCTCGACCATAATACACAAGTGGGAGTCATATTAGGTAACACCTTTCGTTTCGCTCAACAACTCAATGCAATGAGGATTTGACGTCCCGTTCCTCACCCGACGGCGATATCAGGCACGTCTCAAGCAGACTATGCAACTGCAAGCAGCTCTGTACCGCCGGAACTCGCTTGCCAATGAATGGATATAAGTGAAGTTTGCTGTCAAGTTAATACCATAATAATTACTCTAACATCAATTATATAGGCGTAATTATTATCAGAATTTGTCAGGCCACTTAAGTGAGTAGTGTTGCTTATTTAGTCTTGCTAAAATTATCATTGCCATCAATTATTACTTTCCAATATCTGAATAGGAGGCTGATTTCGTTTATAAACTATTAGTGCCATTTAGTAGCCAATATTTTTAGTTTTGTGAAATTGGATGCTTGTTAAGTACCTATCCTAGTAGTCATTAAGGCTGATGTTCTTTGCCCCTACAATATATCTAAAGGCCATTGGCTATTTATTAGTAGAGCGCAGAATCGAACCACCGATCTCTGGGGCATGATCAGAGCATAATAGCAGAACACTATCTATTCATAAATTAAATAATTGTGTAGCGTTGTTGTTTACGAGTTTGCTTTATGTTCTACAGGCACAGGATCAAACGCTTGCTATGTAGAGAAGTTAGAGAGAGTAGAACAATGGGATGGATCTCAGGCAAGACCCAGACAGGTTAGATATTCAATACTGTATCTTATTACTATGTCAGGACATATCACAGGTGGCGGTAGTCTAAAGGTTAGACTACCGCGCTCAAGAATAAGGTGATTGAAGAGTCATGGGTTCTAATCCTGATCAGACTAAAAGAATAATATAACGCCACCAGTGCTGGTTAATCATGTATCTTTTCTTGCTTCGTTATTGAGCTCTTTATGGCAAAGATAGGCCTAAGATTAACCAGTGGTATGGAAGAGAGCAACAAGAATTTTAAATACCAAAATCAGAAACTCTAGGTTTGATTTGAATGCATTATGTATAACACTTTCAGATCATTACAGGACATACCGGTAATAAGAAGCTATGATTATTTCATTATAAATTTGTATTTAATATTTATTTGATTATGCCACTCGTAGGTGATAATAAACACTGAATGGGGAGCATTTGGTGACAACGGTGTGCTAGACTTTATACGAACCTCAGTGGATCACGACATAGACCAGCAATCTCTTAACCCCGGCAGACAAACGTTTGTATATTTATTATTTATGTGTTTAAACTTATAAAATTAGTAATGAAGACATTTTAGGCTATTCAATTTCTATATTGTAGGGCATTTCCCGAGTTGGGTCCGAGACATTTGAGAATAGTCCAACCAATAACTGCATGTGTTTCGTAAGAGACGACTAACGCCGATACCGAGGAAGGCAATAGAAAACCACCTCAGAAACCTATATTTTCCATGAACAAAGGCATCAATTTAGGTTTGGAAAGGCAAAACCTTAGTGATGAGACGGCCTTATTGGATTGGTTGATGGTGTGCTCGTTAAAGAGCGAGATAGTTGATTGTGTGTATGTATTTTTGCCTTGGACCTGCCACGTAGCAGAGCACTGGATAGACCGATAGGGTATTAAATTAATGTATCTGTTGTTTTACATCACAAGATAAAATTTAATCCTACCAGTTGTTAAGCGTGTATCTGCACTTGCAGTGTGAGTTCTTTGAATTTTTTTTAATGATTCAATTCAACCGATAACACATTTACGATATAGCGCCGCTTTTGCATGATATCATGCATTGATTGATTGATTGATTGATTGATCAGGTTTGAGAAGATGATATCAGGAATGTATATGGGAGAGATAGCACGACGTGTTATAGTGGAATGTGCTCAAGCAGGCTACCTGTTCAATGGTCAGCTACCGGAAGACCTTCTCATACCGCACAGATTCTATACGAAATATGTCTCAGAAATTGAAAAGTGAGTATTTTTTAACAGTCGCTTGAATTTTCTAAGATTGATTTGTTTATGGAGTCCTAGACACCGCTATTTGGCAAGTAATCATTTGATCAATCTCTCCAATGCTGCTCGATGTTATGTGGTCAGCAGTACTACCAAAATTGTTATTATTGTCGAAGATCTAAATTTGTTTGAATCTGAGTAGCTTTAGTTATCTTTCAAGATAACCTTGGGCAAAACAATTCCTCGTGGCGTTTCAATTATTATGTTCTGGTTCATGAACAACTTGCTGTTTTATATTTTTTGATTTGATAGCCCGACATCATATTTGAGAGAGGACGTTAACTTCTCATGTTACTGTATTGTGGTGATTTAGTGAAGATTACCTGAACACAACACAGATATTAGACGAGCTCCTTGCGTACTATCCCCCGTATAGTGTTGTGTTATATTGTATTCTATTCCCCGAGTGGGTTTATAGAAAAGGAGAATTGATCGCACCGACAACTGCGCGTGTTCGTAAGAGTCTATTGAGGCTGATATGGCAGTGGTAGAGTTGATAGCCATGTGCCAATGATTTCTGTGTTATAGATCAATTGGTCATTCAAATTTCAGGCTTGCAAAGGTCTAGGCTGCCACATCGGTTATGGGGTTTTCTGCATGGGTACTTAAATTTCCTTTGTCCATTTATCACTTCTGTGGCATTTTGCATAGAGTGGCGCTTTATAAATGTACTTATTATTATTGTATTTTATTTTATGTATTGTAGAGATGTAGCAGGAGAGTTTTACTTGAACACAACACAGATATTAGATGAGCTGGGTGTATTGTATTGTATGCATTGTTTGTATTATATTATATTGTATTGCAGGGATGTAGCAGGAGAAGATTACTTTATCACAACATAGATATTAGATGAGCTATGTGTATTGCATTGTATTATATTGTATTGTATTGCATTGTATTGTATTGTGCTGATTTAGCCAGTGAAGATTTTCTAACATAACACAGATTTATGCTGAGCTATTTATATATTATTATTATTGTGTTGTATTTTATTTTATTGTATTGTAGAGATGTAGCTGGTGAGGACTACCTCAACACAACACAGATATTAGACGAGATGGGTGTTGAGCAGATCACACCAGAAGATTGCCACCACGTCAGAGACATATGTAAGGCTGTGTCCGAGCGAGCTGCATTCCTCGCATCGGCAGGTATGTTTTTTATCAGAATATTTTCACATTACATACCCACATGCTAGATAGTGTTTCTAGAATTATACAGCTCGATGTTATTATTTACAGGCCCTTCCACATTATTCAGTTATAATTGAAATCCCTAGCATCTTTCTTTTATCATTATTTTTAGATGAGAACAGTGCACGGATACTAAACCTCTCTACTATTATTACATTATAAAACCCTCGATCATGTACAGCCTTGCTACCTTCCAGGGCAAGCTGAAAGTCCATTTTCTTTCTCCTTTGATGAGTTCAATCACACTCTCTTGCCATGACTAATGGATTTGCGCTGTGTCGGATCTTGCTTCTCTTTAGTCTATGAATTGGCAAGTGTGTTGTTAAGGTATAGAACTGCTTGCAGTTTTCATAGTCTGCTTGAGATGTCCCTGACATCGCCTTAGAGTGAGGAACCGGACGTTAAAGTCTCATTATATTGTATTGTATGGTGTACTCTACACCCATTTACTCATACTGGATTGTGCCTGTATTGTGCCCGTACGTATTTACAGTGTCTAACAATGTTTTTAATAAGTTGTGTTTTATAAGCGTTATAAGTAATTCCTTGTCTCTATTGCACAGGTATAGCAGCGCTGCTCAACAGGATCGACAAGCCCACAACGACTGTGGCCGTTGATGGCAGTCTCTACCGCTTCCACCCGCACTTCCATGATCTCATGATGAAGATGACAGAAGAATTACTGACTGATGGCTTAAAGGTTGTGCACTTGTTGTCATTTAATTTAATTTTAATTTCTTTAACTATTGCATACCTTAATTTATAACATTTTGATGCTTAAAGATTGTGCATGTGTTACAAGTTAATTTTAACTTTCAGATTGCGAATTATTGCATACCTTTATTTATAGCATTTTGATACTTAAAGATTGTGCATGTGTTACAAGTTAACTTTAACTTTCAGATTTTATAACTTACATATTGACCTGCTATTGCATACCAATGACGTTTAGTTATAACATTTTGACACTGAAAGGTTAGGGGTCAATAGTCATAAGCAGCTGCCAATGGCACGATCGGTTAGGTTTCCGACTGTGGATCAGTATATGCGGGATTCGAATCCGAGGCTCGCCCATCACTGATATTCCTTTAGAGAGATGAAACTGACGTTAAATTCGGCTTTAGCCTTTATAAGGAATGTTTGCACTTGTAATTTGTAACCCCTTCCCCTATGCAGACATCTTTAGTTCATGACCAAAATCAAGGAGGTTATAATATAGCTGGAGATAATGTTTTCCGCCAGGTTTGAAGCAGGTCTGGGTTGGATGGGTGTATGTGAGTGGATAGATCTGATTGATTATTTAATTGTAAGAAAGCCACTGATTGGTTTGTGTATTTGAAATCTAGCAGCTGATTGGCTGGATATAAGAATACGGAATAAGTTTTCAGTTAAACGGGGCTTCAAATGTTGATACAGTGGTATATAGTAAATGCTCCATCGGTTAATAGAATATCCTTGACCAAAATGGCTAGGAATTATATTTTTTGAGGTAACTAAATGGCTGCATACGCCTACTACTAAATCTTGTAGCTGTAATGGTCGATTTCTGAATTCTATGGTTATGGTGGTTGCTAGGCAGCTGTGCCAACTCACAGATAAATTAAACAATTTTATAATGAAGTAGATAAGAAATTACTTCAGAACCATTGGTTTGAAAAACCTTACCTGAAGTTCAGAAATTGGTCCTTATATTCTTTACTGATTAATCAATAAAACAATCAATGAGGATTTAATGTCCAGTTTTTCGCCAAAAGGCGATGTCAGGGACGTCCCAAACGGTATGTGCAACTACAGACAGCATCCGACCTCCAGAACACTCCTGGAAATGCATAAGCCAAAAGAGAAAGCAAGCAAATATAGCATTATGCTATATTTGTCATTAAAACTGAAGATTCCAGAACTGTTTTGTATTATTTTGTATGCTTTAAATGCTCGTTAGCGTTAAAGATACAAATATGTTACTTGTACTGTGATGAACGGTTTCTACAGTACTTAGAGATTCTTCCTATATTTCTTAAGCTATCATACAGTGTAATGCATGTCCTTGCTAAAATTTAATTGACTGATTTTTTATTTATTTTTATTGTTACTCTGGATGTAAACAGCCTGTGGGTTTGTACAAAAATGATTCATTAAGAGCGGAATGAATCTTTGATTGATTGATTAGGTACGTATGATGCTTATGGTACTTATGATACATAGCAGCTGTAGCGCACCGGATTAAATTAATGATTGATTGATTGATGGATTGATTGATTGATTGATTAGGTACGTATGATGCTGTCAGAAGATGGCAGTGGTAAAGGCGCCGCACTGGTAGCCGCTGTGGCGCACCGGATGAAGTTAAAGAAGCAAATGTCTGTCCAATCAGGAGCTTCGATAGATCTGTCGTAGAACAACTTATAATAATTCATAGGACTGTTGTTGTTTTACTCTTCTTCTTTGTTGCTGTAGATGTACAATGTGCAATGAATATCATGTAAATAAAATACTAGGTTATGCATTTTACAAGTAATAACTGTGTGTGTGAGAATGTATACCAGCTTGTACAATACAATTTATCTCTGACATCTTTGGGTGAGGAACCGGACGTTAAATTCTCATACTATTGTATTGTATTATAACTAGGTTATGTATTTTATAAGTAATACCTGTGTATGTCAGAATGTATACCAGCTTGTACAATACAAATACATTTTCGCCAATATCTGACATTATCTGTATTGTATGTGTCCATGCATGTGTACAGAATGTTTATTTTAGCTTTGATTTCGCTGCCCGTAGGAGCTGTCTGCAATATGTTGCGATCAGGATTCCTTTCAAGATTGAAGTATTGAAACTTATTATTGAGCTTGGTATTGAGCTTTGTATCTGCTCATTCTCAATCAATCCGCTGCTTATTATGTTAGACATCAAGCATAGTACCGAAACAAAATTTGTCTATAAATATGCAATAGATAATACAGGATGTATTTTAACAAGTAGGCTTTCATTGTACACTCGGTTATGTACGTGTTCAATTGTAGAGCAGAATTAAATACTGTACACTAGGTAACGTGACTAATGTCTAATAATGTGTCTTGCAATGTTGTCGTATTTGAGGCAGTATTTAATATGGGCTACTGTTTACTTTAAAGTCATTTCTTGTACAATGTTGGATTGTTGGTATTAACTCAATTTATTCCGTGTCTATGAATAGTATGAACATCGATCAGTAGTGGATGGAACAGCTCCTGTATCAGTTAGTTTCATTTTAAAAATATCAGTCTTTTTGCTGACTTATTTCATGTATGAAAAATGTCATTGTGCATCATGTAGTTTTAACAGATATTTACATGCATTGCGGTGCTTACAATAAACAATAAGTAACAAACAATAAGTACCTTTAAGCTATAAGAACTATCGTTTAATTATAATTATGTGAATTTAAGATACTATTGGATGTGAAAAAATTGTGATTTTAGCTGGCACAACTGAATCATTTCAGAAATAATATTCTCTTTTTTGATTGGTCTAATGTAGTCTCGTCAAATATAGTCGTGTGATAAATGTGATCTCCGTAAAAGTGATTAAGTATAGCGCAGAGATTTAAGTTTAAATTGTAACGCCATCAGGGTATGATTATATTGCTTGCTGCAAACTAATGTCATGACCATGCAAGTCTCGATATTGTTATGTTTTGTAAGAGTCATAAGTAAAGTATAATTTGTTTAATTATTACATTTTTGTATAAAATAAAAATATGAATTGACCTAGTTATAAACTGTATCGGCTTTAACCCTTTTTATGTTGCTCAGTTTGAAGACATTGATGATGTTTGTTTAATGAAGCAAAATCTTTCCAATGATTTCGGTCGGACAAAATAATATCTGAAATGTCTTGTGTGCATTCTATGGGAATAGATATTCTAGCTGATAAATACTCTTTACATTTGTATTTGTAGGTTATTTAGGCATTAGATGTATGGATATCTATATCTTGCCATGTGCTTTGTCATATTATCTTAGCAATCTTATTATCTTTTTCTGTATTAGCTTAGAAATCGTTTTAAATTTCTCTTGGGATTGTAAATTTTAATATTCCTGACTTAATGGTAAAGCTTGGCATCTGTAAATAAAAAGATACAAGGAGAAAGATGATGCATTGTGTGACAAGTACTGGTATAGCATAGTAATACTTTTATTAATACCAGTATTATTACTAATACTGGTATTAGTAATTATCAGTATTTTACACATGCTTATTTGAATTTTATTCATTTAAAGAATAATGCTTTGATGTGACTTGTAACTCAGATTTAATTTAATAATTTTAAGTAGCTATACTTCATGTTTTGAGCGCACAATACTTTTTCACAAATTTCTCATATCGTTAATTTTTTAATTGTGTTGAATTTTATATTCGATTTTTTTTTCTCGTGATTTATGTATATGATAAATCTGGTTTCTAGAAAATAGCTGCATATATGTAAATGATTGTTGACTTTAATTTAATGAGTGGCTTAAATAATTAACTGGCTTTATGACTGTGTTTAGAAACAAAATTAGAATTTAATTAAATGAATTTATTTTATTTTGTTTAGAACACTTTAGATATGCTTTTGCACTGAGTGCTTGCACACGATTTGTTTTTGCACTTAAGTGCTTGCACACAATTTCAGTTTATATTATATTGGCTTATAACCGTATTGGCACCGGTAAACTGAGAATAGACCAACCGAGAGCTGAAGGTGTTTCATAGAAGCCGACTAAAGCAGATGTTCTTCGTAGAGGCTGACATTTTTTTGTATCCAATCACTCAATAATTGGTTATTAATCAATCAATTATGGATTTATTATCAATCAATCAATTTGTGTCTATTATCTGTTTCCTTCTCTATCAATTATGCCAGGAGTAAAGCGATGCTTAGCAAATAATTATCATAGTTCATAAGCTTACATGTACTATAGTCTATAACAGCGTTTCTCGAACTCGATGGGGTCGCGACTTAGTAAAATATAAAAGTTTGGTAGCAACCCACTAAGCATTTTTATATGGATCTACATTACTATTTAGCGTTTTCTAAATCATAAATGTGTAACTTGTTAAGTAATACAAAATAATATGTACGTGAAAAGCATAAATCTTCATTGTCATGCGAAAATAAGAGTTTACTCCTTGTAGGGTTGTACTAATAAAATTGTATATTAAAAAAATTATATTATTGAGACCTGGGCGACCCACTTGAAAGGAGTCCACGACCCACCTGTGGGTCGCGACCAACAGTTTGAGAAACACTGATCTATAATATGTTTTAACCAACTGTGTGTACATGTTAGGTGCTAGTGATCCAGTGTAGCCATTCCAACATGGTTGTATATATAATAGAACTACTGTAGTATTCACCTCCTCTAACTGTGTTAGACTGTTGTGTTGAATAAATGTACCACAATGTTGGTTAACACTCACATGCAACACTTATTGAGTTTGTTTAACCGAATTTAAAGCTGGTTTCGTTGCCCAGAGGCTACATAAGTAGCGGGTGAGCCCTGGGATTCTAAACGAGCAAAATATGGAACCGGACTGGACGCTATACCAATGCGCCACTGGGTCAGTCGACATAAAATCATCTATTTCAATTTATCCTCCCACACTACACTGTAATGTAAATTGTACATAAGTACAAATCGACGATTTGCAGTGATACAGGTTTCAGTGAATTATTACAAGTCTCTATCTATCTTTAGTGCACTGCCAAATGGCAGGTTCTAGGTACATTTTCGGAAACACAGTCTGCTATCACGCTCACTAATGAGCACCCCATCGATCATCAAGTTGATCACATCAAAAAGGCCATGCCTTTACCACACCAAAAATGTAACCTTTTTCTTGGGAACATATATTCTGACTTCCGAGGTGGTTTCTCATTGCCTTTCCACCATGAAATTATCTGCGTTAGTCGGCTTTTACGAAACATGTGCAGTTTTCAGTTGGTCCATTCTCAAGTTTCCCGGATCCAACACGGGTATTACAAGCAGTAGAGTTTAATTGTTGTGCAAATTAAGAGCCAGATATGCAAATCATGCCAGAACTATGAGTGCAACCCTAACAGATTCTCTTGAAGCAGTAGTATTATTTAGTCCTGTTTTGGTCAAAATTAAAATGTTGTGAAGTCCCTGATGTCGTCGTCAGATGATGAAACGGACGTTAAATTTGCATTGATTGAAACCGGCGAAACATCTTTATTTTCAAAGTTGGTCTATCACCATTGTAGAAAGGTTGGCAATCCGATAATAAGAGCTACCCTTTCATAAAGAAACATGGATAATACTTAAGTGTATTATTTTATTATTACTATTCAAAGATATGCGTTAAATTTATTACAATATCAAAACATACAATGAGCAACTGTATTCATGGAAGATTTAAGCATTAGCGTAAATATACATGCATATAATTATGGTTTCACATAAACATGACAAGCATGATAGGATAGCATAATAACTTTAAAACACAATTATCTCTAGTATGTCCCTGACATCAGATTTGGGCGTGGAAACGAACGTTAAATTATCATTACAGCCACTCAATCGGGTTTCAACGCACATGATGGCAAAAAAAGTAAATCAAAAACAAAATTTCACGTAAAAAGACCTGCAAATGCTCTGCATAATACATTGATATCAAGACAAAATAATTAAGGCATTATTTCTCCAATGCTACAGTCAGTGCCGAATTTAGACCTTCGGGGGCCTGAAGCACTCGTGCAAGGGGGCCCCCACCCTGTCGAGACTTGTTAAGCGGGGGGATAGGAAGCACTCGTACAAGGGTGGCCCGCCACCCGGTCGAGGCTTGGTGAAGCTTGTTGGGGGGGGGGGGGGGGGGGGGGGTTTTT
>JAQFZF010003135.1:0-11645 GCA_034695365.1 Enchytraeus norvegicus
CGCGAAGAAATTTGTGCGGTTTCGACATAGAGCGAAAAAAAGGTGTGTCAAAAAATTTGCCAATGATGACGTCATCATGGCCCGAAACCCCCCCGTCATCAACCGTCATCAAGGTCCCGACCCCCCCCAGTGATGACGTAATATATGGATGACCCTTTTTATGACCCCGGGGGGGGCATAACAACTATTTGGGGTTCAGGGGGCCGGACCCGAAGGCATCAGATATAACCGTGAATTTTACCATTTCTAAAGGGTCCGCCCCTGGAACCCTTAAACCTCGGGATATCGGAGGGCCGGCGAGGCTATTGGTAGAGAGGGGGGGGGGCGATTTCCCCCCATAATTCTACCACTGGCGCTGGTAGGCCAGTCTGAATTTTTATAAGAGTAATCTCACAAGTGCACTATAGATCTATATTCTATATATATGCAATGACATAATTTACACGGTGCTATATATATAGAACTGTGTAAGGTTACATAGAAAGAAAAAAGTAGGCCTTCCCTATATATTAGTTAATGTCTCTCAGTTAATTAAGTTAGCTGAACGTAATTAACTAATTGAATACTTAGGCCACTATCTGTGAATTACTAAAGTTAAAGATGTTTTTCTTAACTAGGAAATCAAGAATAGTATTATCTAAGTAGTACGCTGAACATCCTACTCTAATCATCTCTGATATTGTCATGTTAAGTACAAAAACAAAATTCTGTCTTGAATTATTTATTTTATTTCGTTATCTAGTTGTATTTTTATTTTTATTATATTACATCACATGTCAACATAAATTTGGACAACATGGTGTTACTTATTTATGTACTATATCGTATATGTCTTTTATGTTGTCAATCAATTGTTTAATCAATTATATAATTACTAGGCCTATCGATTGTACAAAAGTAGAGATCAATAAATATGATACAAAAATTAATACAATATAATACATTCAACACAATTGACAACAGATATCACAGAAATTGATATTTGAATTACAATTAAGTTACGAAGCTGCGGAGATATAACTGCTTTTTTAGAAATAAATTTAAATAAATACATAACAATGCCAGAAAGCTACGACCTATACATTATACATGGATGTCATTATTTAGTTTTTTCTTAACTCCAAGAGTTTATGTGGAAGAGTTCATTTGAAACTGCTGGAAACTTCTCCACATTTTATTGACAGTGTCCTGCACGGACGCCAAGTCTTCGGTAGTCTTTCCTTTCAGTAGATCCACATCGCTGTAGAAGTAAACTGGAAGAGTTCCAGAAGAGATGAATGCCTCCAGTCGCCTCATGCAGCCGATGAATCTTTCACTGAGACGTGTAGTGGTCCAGTCAGATGTACTGTGGTGTCTCTCGCACTCCCACAACCAGGCGTTCTGTACAGTAAATGAGTCATCGATTAATTAGTATAAACTATAACCTTAATTTCCCGTGTTGGATCCAGGGGAAACTTGAGAATAGACCAACTGAAAACTGCACATGTTTCGTAAAAACCGACTGACGCAGATACTTCATACTGAGGAAGACAACGGCAAACCACCTCGGAAGTCAGAATATTATATTCTCAAGAAAAAGGTTACATTTTAGGTGTAGTAAAGGCGTGGGGTTTTTGATGGGATCAACATGATGATCAATGGAGTGCTTATTAGTGAGCGTGCTGGCAGACTGTGTTTTAGAATATGTACCTTGGACCTGCCATTTGGCAGTGCACTAGAGATAGAGATAACCTGAATATATTATTTATAATGAAATATAATTGCCTTTTTTATTAGCTTTATAGTCACATAAATATTGGTTCCAAAATAATCGTAATTAGTATTTTCCATGAAACCTGATGACAGAATCCAGGCCCGTAGGAATGTTACCTTTCTCCACACGAGAATTGCTGGCGCAGAAAATAATGCAGATGTGTTATGAACATTGTGGTGTTTTGTTGAGGGGTTCGACTGTTGCTTAAGGAAATATTTTACTCTCATTTTCATTTGTTTTTATCAGTTGGGGTTAGGGTTAGGGTGGGGAATGGTTGTACCTAGTTTAAATTCTTAGAAATTGCATATTATTTCAGTTTTTGTCATTTCCTGTGTTATTTTCTGCGCCAGCAATTCTCATGTGTAGAAAGTTAATACGCGACCCGTAGGCAGGATCTGTATTAAAGCAGAACAAATTTATTAAAAAATAGATCGCTCGCTCCGTTAGTCGGCGTCTGCAAGTCACGTTATACGCAATCCTATCTGAGATATTTGAGTTCTCATCTAGATCGTCAATAATTATGCACTGTTGCTGTGAGCCTACGTAAATAAATAAATAAAATAAAATTTTATTTCACACCAATCAAATCAATAAAATATGTACCAACAGACGCAAAGACCCGAAGGCAGATGTACCTCGCACATGTAGGCTAGATCATAGAGCCTAAAGATGGGGGTGCTAATTTAGCGGAGTCTGAATTATAGATTCTCCGTTATTTGGGAGGGCGGGATCACCGAAGGTGGTTGACGGCTTATGGGAAGTTATGACGTTGTCGGAAGTGTTTTGAATCCGTGTTCAACGTTACATACCCGAAGTAGAGCAAACCCTGTGAGGCGGCATAGCTTCCTGACGCTTAAGGGAATAGATCAGTTGGTCCCTGCAACCCTCCTAATGAGAAGATAGAGGGTGTCAGCACCACGGCTGGCATCCTGGGCGAGCAACAACATATCACAGAGCCCAAAGAAGGTCGATCGGTCTACAGATAAAGCTTAAATTATATACATATTCCAATTACTAAAATGTATACCTTTAACATGTAACTTGTAAGTTTGGTATTTTTCCCGTTGTTACTCACTCCTCTCCATAGTCCTTTCATTATTCGATGAATCGTCTTACGTACACCTCCATCAGCATCCATCTTGTACACCAGAGCTTTCTCACACTCCGCAAAACTCAGGGCCCAGTAGAAATTCTTCTTAGCCACTGCGTTTATCCCCATGACCAGAATCTCGTTGATCTTCGCCTCGACAGGCCATTGTGCCCTCCTAGCTCTCTCAGGCCAGTCCGTCTTTCCTTGGAAAGGAAGCTTGGCTTGTATGCAAACAGCGAAGTCGATGTTGATTTTCACTGGCTTGCGTTCAGGATCCCTGTGTTTGAAAGAGAGAGTCAACGCAGGACCATGCATGACTCGATCGATATCTATAGCATCTGTAATATGACACATTCGGAACTTAGAATACAGCTTACATGTTAAAGAATGTGTATAATATGGAATATCATTTTGGCACATGTGCTTAAAAGACCGTTAAGATTTTCAATTTAAATTAAATGCTATTAAATCGTCTTCAATTTGCATAGTCGACTGTTTCGCAATAGGTTTCAGACATGGGATGCAACAAACCGGAATTAGATGTGCAATCAATAGGCCTAGCACTACCACAATACTACTACCGATACTAACTATTGATTAACACTACCGGTACAGTAACTCAATTTTAAGTGAAGGCTAATTTTAGGCTACAATATACATAGTTGTGTGTGCATTCTAGAAATGTTGTTAACGTTTAAATTGTTCTTTTATTTTTTTGGAATAATTGCACAAACATTCAGTGGCACAGGTCAAATTGTAATAATTTCAAATCGATGGGACCCATGGTCTCCTCGGCCGTCCCCCCCCCCCTCAAGTCGAGGAGGGGAAATTCCTGTTGCCTTCCTTAAAAGTTTATTGAATATTGTAAAAATGAACCATTGTTGAGAAAAGTGTATTGAAAGAGATAGTAGGCCTGGTTCACTCGGGCTTCCTATTTCAGAATACTATATTTATATCCTACCGAGGATAGAAAGAATAGATTGCAAGGGATAACATAGAGATAGATCTTCGATTCCTTACCTTTCAGACCCAATTTCCGAACAGCACTATGTATCAGATGCTTCAGTTGTATCTTCAAGTTGTACGGAATCAGGTATCTGTCATACATCAGTTCTCTGTATTTTTGAGCAACTTCACCTGATAGGGTAACGGTTACATATTCCACTCCAGGATTGCTAAGAGGGGCAGACTTAGGAACGATCTTCAGACCCTCACGAGCAGTTGGTACCGACTCATCCACAGATTTGTCGAAGCCAAACTGTAGAGGACGGCCCGGAGCAAAGTGGAGCTCTCCGATATAACGAAGAGGAATAGAAAGATCAAATTCATCTGCGTGACAGACTTTGAGCTTCGAGTAGTAGCTTCCAACTCGAATGGGATCAGGACAAAATCTACCGTCCATTTCATATATACATTGAAGCACGCGGCCAATATCAACCATTACCGAGTTAACAACGTCGGTTGTCTCATCTTGAGACATCCGTACATTCTGAATGAAATATTTGTTCAGAACATCGTTCAGAGAGAAACTGGAGTACAGTGTCATTATTGCTGCCTTGATCTTCTACTCCTTGTCATAAAATTTAACTTTGCCGCCTTGTGTATTAAATTATCTCTCGATATTCAATGTAAATTATAAGAGCTACCTTTTCAATAGCTTTTGAAGATGCTATAAAATACTAAGAAGTTAAATAGGAGTGTAATTATTACAGTAGCCTAGTATAATAGTTTCTAGCTCGTCTCCGATCTCTGATGACTTGACAAATGACTTCCATCTGTTTCATTAACGCTTTATATACTGCTTATAAATACTGCTGCTGAACCGCAAAATCGTCGATACTGTGGGAAATTTCCCCATAAAGCGAAAGTTTCGGTAACTGGGTGGTTTATAATTACGTAATAAGCCCAATGGCGGGAATGACTCTGATTGGATAACAGAAATAGAACTTAGCCGTTTTTTGAAAGCACAAAAATTTATATGAATCATTCATAGTAAGTTGTGGAATTTCCAAGAGAAAATTGGTTGAGGTTGTTTTCTATCTTTGCATGTAACCATCAGCGATGGGTAATAGTCAACTAGAAGTAGTTAACTGTTTAGTTAAACTACTTTTGTTAGTTAGAGCAATAGTTAACTATTCTTTTAAGTATAGTTAAAGGTGTAGTTAAACTACTTTATAAAAATTAGCAACTATGAAGTTAAACTACTTATTTGTGTTAAAAGTGAACACTTTTTTGTATAGTAAATGTCGCGTAAGTTGAGAGAAAGGCTATTAACATATTGGTGAATGCATGCTCAAATTTCTATTTTTCAGAACACAATACTACGGTAGGCCTACTAGAATTACATTTTCTTGCTTCTTACTGTGAACTTCTATCTTGCAGACGGTAGAAGTTGAGTAATTAGGCTCATCTACTGGTTTTCCTAAAACTTTATATAGCAAGCATTAAATTTATGTATAAAATGTAATTAAAAAAGTAGTGGAGTGGTTAACTACTTTTATTAAGCAAAAGTTAAACTACTTTTTTAGTTCAGTTCAAAAAGTAAAAGCTGAAAGCTAAGTTTAACGTCTGTTTCCGTATCCGAGGATACTGTCAGAGGAGGAACCGGCTGGGAATCGAACATGTGACCTCCTGCTTATCGGGCAAGTGTGTTACCGACTCTGCCATCCAGCCGGGACATTGCAGTCAAACTACTTTTCTAGTTTAAAATATAGTTTAGTTAAACAACTTTTAAGTTCAGAACTTAGATGCCCATCACTGGTAACCTTGTTGTGACTATAAACATGGCAGATTTCTAGTTCACAGAAACATAGCCTTAAACCTTAAAATATATTTTTAATCCATTACAACGACAATTTTTCTATAGTATAGGCTTAGTCCCCCGAGCCCCCCCCCCGAGCCCCCTCCCCCGTAATTTGAACACCTCTTAGAATTTCCAAGCTGATAAAATTTAATATCACAAGTTCATCGCATAGTCCAGCAGATTGACCAGTCACGTCTCTAAGTAATAATGTCCTGCTAATTTTGTTTAGGCTAATTGATTGATTCATCATTCTACAAATTCTTATTACAGTAGGGCCTACGTAATAATCTGCTATCAGGAATTACGTAACGGATTTTGAAACATTATGTTCAGGGTTCATTGGCCTATCCCAGGGGAGCAGATGAAATAGGTTAAGTATCATAATACAATTATGCAAGTGCTAGATGTCATCGCGGATGAGCTATAGAAACCAGAAACCAGTATAACTTATTGCAAATCTATTATTATTCAGAAAAGGCAAGCTAATTTAGAAATTGGCTATAATATTATCGATGAATCTATATCCATTATAATTCACAAATATTATCTCACCGGAAATTGATAAAGGTTAAACTCGTTTCAAAATACTAGGCCTATGTCCCTTATAATGGTTAAGTGCTATTGTGGTTATACAAGCTCTGCATTTTCTAAGTTGATTGCATAACGTAATGATAATCACAATCTAGTCACATGTTTCTTGTTCAGTAGCGAAAGAATTAGGGATTAACCGATAGTTGATCCGATAATCAGAACTCATCGGATAGTACAGTATTCCGATTAATCGGCATCGGCAGCTTTGTGCTAACCAATTTCGAATACTTGTGGGCCTACGTGTGTTCTTTTTGGACGTATGCTCAACATTTCTAAACTCAATTACACTTTTTTATTGCTGTCAGGTAAATTACACACACGCTTAGTTACCTAGTTGATTATTTGATGCAACACCTTTTTTTAAATTGAAGGCAAAATTAAATAATTTATCTCAAAAAATGATAAGAAAATTGGCGATGACTGGACGGAGAGGATGATGCAGTGGCGAAGATTGGGCTACATCAATTATGAAATTAAAAACCAACAGAAATAAATGTCATCACTTAATTTTTGTCAGAAATTTTGGCCTCTCAAATTTGTTGGGGTGACACCATAAAAATGTTTGTGGTGGCACCATGATTTTACCCTACCGGGCGACACAAACCCTAGTGACAACTCTGTCTCTTTGATACGACTTCTTGTATCAAAATTAATCAATTTCTATCAGCTTTAAGCAAGAATTATAATAGCTGCCGATTGGACGGATCGTAATCGAAATCGGTTAAAAACCTTGCAGATTATCCGGAACCGGAAATTGGGAAAAATTGACAATCAGTTATTTCTTAGAAATATGAAAGTAAAAATGTAAAGATATTAAGCTTTATTTTGACATTTTTTTAAATACCTGGAGGGAAGGGATTAAAAAAATACGCAAGAAATATAGTGGTCTTGAAAAAGTGCCAATCTAGTCAAATTACAGATTAGAATTGCTCTTAACCATGATAAGCTACTCAACGTAATATCATTTTAGATCGATAGATAAGAAAGCGCTCGATGAGCAGTAAGTTTTAGCAAATTTCAGTTTCTAGAATCATGCTGACGTGATATTGTCACTTCATAATGTTAGCTCGTAACATTGATAGGTGTAATCATCGCGTGCACTTCCAGAACTCTCTATAAAAAAATAACAATCGCAAAAGTGCCTATATCGTTCCATCATTGCTTACAACTGTTTTCAACTATGTTGAAGTTTCGTAACTATCGATTCTAAACTAACAAATCTTTATTACCTTCCTCAGTGCCTGCGTTAATCGACTCTTATGAAAGACGTGCAGTTTTCCGTGAGATTGTTAAAAATTTCCCGGACCCAACACGGGACGATGAGTTACTATACTACTCGTATTATGAATCCTCTATAGTAATCGATTTAAGTATAACTTACTCTTGTACTGGATAAGGAAATAGGCCTTCTTCTTGACAGAATTATACCGGATCATTTCCACTTCCAGTTCATTTCCCGACGACACATACACCGCCTTTTCTCTCTCCATGTCTCCACACACGACAGTCTCCCTTGTAGCCAGCCTAGGCTCACGTATCACGGCGTATTTATGACACACTGTCCTCGCTGTATGACCGCTCATTACCGACAGATCGCGATCTTCTGATAATTCGCTGTTATTATCCAGTCTGTCAGATTTCGAGGCCATGCTATCACGGCCTCCCTCGTCACTTCCTGATGTTAATGATGATGATGATGATAACACTGATGGTGCCTTATGGACGTGGAGGATGGTGGCGGTGAAGTCGATGAGGGTGATGTTGATCCTCTGCCAGAGTTCAGCTCTGATCAACCAGGGGCAGTCAGAGGAGCCTCGGAGAGTCCTCTCGGTGACGAGGCTCGACAGGTATCCGGTGCGGGGGCTGACGGGCAGGGGGTGGGATTGGTAGCAGGGCAGGTCACCCCCTGTCACAACTGCATGAAAATAAATTATTGTACGAATCATAATAGTGAGCAAGTTTTAGCGCACTATTATACATTTATATGCACAATTATCCACAGTTGAGTACTTGAATTATTTCGAAAAACAATAAATTCTCCCCTGTCCCTACACCCCCAATTTTTTTAAACAAATTGACCTTACTGCTACGCACACAGATATTACATGGGTACGATACGCGGGTTTGATTCAGGGTGCGAATTTCCGGGGGGTTGGGGGGGTCGGACCCCCCTTTTGAAGAATTAGAGGTCGGATTTTTATCATTTTGACATATAAATTGTAAGAAAATATGGTCCGACCCCCATTTAAAGTCATTTGACCCCACCTTTTGAAATCGTTCAATACGCACACTGATTTGATTTGTATCTGCCACTACTTCGGCCCATGAAGATACATTGTCTTTATGCCTATATAATATCATAAACTCGTTTAGTCCATGATAGTTTTGATTTCCTGTAAGGCTGTAACCAACTTTTACTGGCAAAGCGGACATTAAATTCTCATTGGATTGTATTGGATATTCTCTTAGCAATAAGAAGTCATGTATGTTGCTTCTATCCTCATAAGATGCTTATATTGCTCCTAACCTGTGATGCACTTGTAGCTGAGCTCGAGGTAGGCAGCGAAGTCTCTGGGACAGGGTCTTGCCTGCCTCAGCCTCTCATCGGGCACCAGGAACTTGCACACGTGCCTCCCTGAGCAGATGGACTCGATGTGGTCGAGGACGCTGATGGAGCAGCCCACGGAGCCGTAGCTCCTGTTGACGCACCTCCCGGGTTGCATACGTCCGTACCGCGCAGTGGTGACCGCCAATACGGCGTCATCAGGGCAGGAGATGTTAACAGTCTCCCAGTGGCAGTACTCCAGTATCTCTGTCAAACAGTAAAAAGACTCAAGAGTAAAGACTAAAACCGAACTTAACGTCAGTTTCGCCTCCTAACGGACACATCAGTGACGGGAACTGTAGGACAACAAGAATAATGTAACTACCACTTGTGGCCTTTCATCTCCATTCACTCTCACATTCTTTGCTTCGATCGCTTGTTTTGCATATACTTGTGCGATGTGATAAGTAAATTAATTAATATGTATAAATACAGTACATAGCCTACGAGTTGTATATTAAACTTATTTTGAAATTTAAACAAAATTAACTTAACAATGGTTATTATCAATGAAAGTGGCCAATTAAACACAGATGCTAAAAGAGAAAGCGGTCAAACACGGTGAAAATTCGTTATAGTAACCTCGGTGTTTGATGATAAAATATACAGTACATGTTGGCCCTACTTGCAGGGTTTGAACAAAGCCTCCTGCACGTGTCTTGCTTATAAAGCACTCCAAGTATGGAATACAAATAGACTAATAAATAAGAGAATACTAGTGTTATTGATTGATTGATTGTTTCGATTATGTCTAAACACACTTGAGCGACAGCTCTGTCAAGGCAATGGGTCCAGATGCGTCATCTGTTAGCATATACAATTTTTGTAGGCCTGCAATGTATGGATTGATTTTTGAGAGTGATAGTTTGAATAGAGAAACTTTCCACGTCTCTGGAAAGCTGCTGACTTTAAATTAATTAAATGCCACTGTCTCGTAACCGCCAACAAAATAAGAAAGACAACCAGTTTCTAAAAAGATGTAACATGTCGATGTTGCATCAATAAAGCTGTACAAAGGGCAGGGCTAGATAGTCGCAGTGTTATAAGAAACAGTGAGCATATTATAATCTCAAGCAACATTATAATTTTTTGCAGAATCATACACAGAATCATATTCATTAGCTTTAATATAAATAAGTCATGTTGGATAATGTATTTATTGTCAGAAATATGACATTTACAATATCAATATGCAGCCAATACAAGATGGCTACATGTAAAGAACTACAACATTTAGAATTTGAGGCAACCATATCAAGAGACTGCAATCTGCTCTCAATTCATATTCGTACAGCGTTAGAACCAAAACTACCTGATTAGTTTCTGTAGGGTGAGCTAAAGCAAGCCTAGATTTCTCTGAGAGTGAGTTTAATTAAACGATTAATGTGATTTATCGATATATTCGATCTAAAATATGTCATTATTTAAAATCCCTCAGTGCCACGTGATCTGAAATTCTAAACCGGAAGTGAAATGGGATGTTGCAGACATTTTGGTGCCGTATCTTTGCCTTTAATTTCCAGACGCAAGTTAATTAGAAACCATCTAATCAGTCCCAAGATTTAAAGTTATTAATGTGTAAACTTGACACCGTGTTGGATCCGGCAATCAGTCTTAAGAATAGACAAACCGAAAGCTGAATGTGAGTCGTAGAAGTAGCGGTCACTAGTTAAGGAGACCCCTCAGAAAAAAACAAAATTGCCTCCAAGAACATTTGGCATATAAACTCTACAGTTGTATGCCTTGGACCTTCCATTAGGCAGTGCACTTAGAGAGAGAGAGAGAGAGAGAGAGAGAGAGAGAGAGAGAGAGGGAGAGAGAAAATTGATACTGGAAATTAAGTTGCGAACATCATGTATTGCAAAAATTATCTGTTAGTACTTTACGTTTCCAATAGTTTTATATTTATCGGGAAACATAATTGAAATTTAAGATGATTTTTGCAATTAAGTTATATTAAATTTTAAATTTTAATTAAGTTTTATTAGAATGTGATACAAATGCATTAGGCCTTACCGGACACGAGCGCCTATTTATATAGAGGTCTACGGTATTTGTAAGAATTTAGACTACAAAATATGGACCTATTTATATTACCCATATCGGCCGTATTAACGTGTAATTACCATTTCACTGCTAAACACTTAAATTCACAACTACTACCATTAATTTGACGTAGTCTCTAAAGACGATACGGACCATATCTTTTGGATATCCATATTTATTAAAAATTTAGCAATTTGATTGGTTCATCAATCTGGAACACGATGAGGGCATATGAAATTATCCATCAATCATCTAATAGAGTGGGGGAGAGCGGGGGGGGGAGGGTAGAGCGATAATGTCCTCCTCCTCAATGCGATGGCGAATTCAGAGAACTACGGGTGGATCTCTCCTTTGCCAGTAACATGTTTTCCTACGATATCCTCAATAATCTAAATTTTCGCTACAAAATTGAATTAAGTTATAAATGGGTTTTCTACAAATTTCACTCCTTCACCCTTCAAATCACTAAATCGGTATGAGTCCGTAATTGTCTGCTTCACGGAATCGACTCCATGAATCAATTTCATATTGAACATAAAAGTGACAACTATTTTCTACATAATATTTAGTTTTAATGATGATCTATGTATCTATCTATCCAGTGCTCTGCCACGTGGCAGGCCCAAGGCAAAAATATTATACACACAATCAACTATCTCCCTTTTTTATAAGTCTAGCGCACCATCTAATAAGTCCATCTTATCGCAAGGCTTTTTGCCTTTTCCACACCTAAAACGATGCCTTTGTTCAAGGAAAA
>JAQFZF010003136.1:0-11644 GCA_034695365.1 Enchytraeus norvegicus
TTTGCTGTATAGGAGCTGACGATGATCATGCCGAAGAACCACCAAGCCATGGAGAGAACCCTGCCTGAGAGGGTTCTGGGCACCATCTCTGTCCCTGGTCCCACCAGGGTACCATAGGTGAAGAACAGGCTCTCGTGAAGGTTGAACCTTTCCTCCGCGTGCTTGCTGTTGGGACTCAGCCTGTCCATCACACACAACAGCAGTCCAATGGCCAATATAGCGGAGATGGTCATTAACCACACGTTTGTGGAGAGTGGCCATAGGAACTGGAAAGCGGAAGTCTTGGCAGATGGTTTACGCATAAGGAAGTTGAATTGTTTCTGTTTGAAAGGTTTCGTGAAGTCCACTGCTTCCTCTCTCACTGCTGTGATGGATATAGCTCCGAGACACATGGATGCGTTCTGCGTAATTACATACATTGGTAGATAAAATAAACAAATAAAATAAATAAAAAATAAAAAATAGGGATTAAAGTTTCCTTTAATCATAATACGAATTGTAATGGGAATTAATTACATTTAAAGCGTAGTTTCATCAAGCTGAATGGGACACCAGTCACAGTGCTGCACATTTGTCAAGCGGGCTTCAAAGTAGATAGTTTAGTTGCATGAGGAACAAATCCCTCGAAATTGTAAAAGGTGTACAAAGAAACAGCTGCAAATAGTTTCATTTTCAAATCTATCTACTGTTGGCCTACACATCGTACACAAAAAATGAGTAACTCTGATCACCAATATTAACAGAGGAATTGAAAGATAATTATAATAACTGTTGCCTACCCCGATCATGAGTTCTTTGATCATGCCATTCCATTGCCCCTGATCGTTCTTAGATCCGTAGTTACCATCAGGTGATGGGTAGAGCTCGTAGGTGAACTTCAATTCCTTGGCAATCTCCTCGATCATGTCGAATAGAAACCCATCATAGCGGAGGTTACCCATGGCTTTCTCTTCACCCTTCCTCAGCATCATAAAGGGCGGGTCCTACAGTGTGTCAATCAATCAATAAATCAATCAATCAATTAACCAATCAGCAATAAATCAATCAATCTGTTAATCTATCTATCGGTCCATCGATCGATTAATCGATCAGTCAATCAATTAATCCATCTATCTATCGATGCATCAATCAATCAATCTATTAGGATTTAACCTCCGCTTCTTCACCGGACGGTGATGTCATGGACGTCTAATATAAGTATAATAGCAGTATATCAGCTATGTGACCATATTCCTTTATACTAATGTGAATGGCTATCTTATGTTGAGCATTATCAGTATCAGTACAGTTTTCAAACATTTTTAGGGTTCAAATGTAATAGAAATAAATAAATAGAGTATGGATACCGTGAGTATAGTGACTATCCTGACATTGCTGCCCAGTGAGGTGGCTCTTCTGGTGTACGGTGGACTGGACAAGTTACGTGGTAGTGAGAGGTCAAGTCTCTCCCTCAATGTAGCAGGAGTCGATTGCCATTCTCCAATCTGCACACAATCAAATATTGTATTTGCATACATATAATACGATGAATAAGGATCTATAGTCCGTTTCCTCACCAGAAGGAGATGTCAGGAACGATTACTACTACCGCATATAAGTTGTGGAGGTACGTTTAATGTCTATTTCGTTATCCAAGGATGCTAGCAGAGACGTATACCTAACCCTAACCCTAGTTTGCATAAACTAACGAACTCTATTTTCGTAAAGTCAATCATATCATACTGTGGCACTCTGCACATGACCACACTTCATAAGCTTCATTGACTAATCAGTTAATAAATTAGGCAATATGGGCTTTTAACACCCAGGACAAAAAGAAGAAAAATATAGAAAATATATTGCTGCACCTATAATTGACTGATAACTTTAATTGATTCGGCTTCATTAATGATTTGTTTAAAAAATACACTTTCGAATTTAGAATGGCGGTAAACAAACCAGTGTTAATCCTACGTGAGTGAGAGATTTGATTCTGAATGAGACATTTCTCCTCGCTCCTTGATCATCAAACTGAATCAATCCACTACTTCCGGTTGTTATGCTCTATCAGAAAGAAAACAATGAATATCCGATCAAATAATAATCCGTTAGTGCTATTATTACTACTAATAATAGCAGCAATATAGTTTTTTCAATTGTACTAGTAACTGTAGTAATTTCAGTATAGTAAATAGTAATAACAAGTAATTGACTATAATTATAGTAAGTTCATGCTCATTTAAATTACGAGTTAATTATGTTCAAGCATTGTTAGTACTAACATTATTTACAGCATACATGTACAATTGTACATGTACATTGTACATGTATTTATTCAGCTGGAGAGATTGATATTTAATGGATACAACCAATTCTCTGAAAGTAATTAAGTACATTCCCTTACATTTCTCAGAGACTTCAGAATTTCCGGCCCCGGAGCTAAGTTCGATCCCACTCTAAGTTTCTCTGCAGCAGAAGCGACAACAGAGAGTCCATCAGAGATCATGATCTCCTCAAACATCTTGCTGTAGACTTTTGATGAGTTCAAAGTGTCCATGTTATCCAGGAGCAGCAGCGTGGTCATGTTTACTTGTGTGTCGGCGTAGCTAGCGTATCTAGCGTATGTTGATGGCTGGAATACAATACAATGAGAATTTAACGTCCGGTTCTTCACCAGAAGGCGATGTCAGGGACGTCAAATAGTAGTTCAAACCGTACGACTTTCATATGTTATAATATAATGTTTTTATGACTTATACTGATACCCAGCTAACTTGTTTAGATTTTTATTTGGAGTAAAGTTTCAAAATCTACGAATTTAAGTCCAGTTTAAATTATTCATCAAATGCTGCCATCTATTCCTGCAAATGATATATGGATTGAACGGCTGTGTCATCGTTCGCAGAGAACGTGAAGGAATTAATTCATTATGCCTCTAATTAATTAGGCATAGCTAACTTGTGCCTCTAATTAATTAGGCATAGCTAACTTGTGCCTCTAATTAATTAGGCATAGCTAACTTGTGCAATTACAATCCAGCGAGAATTATATCAAAAAGTATTATAGTAAATAAATTATAATATTATAAAAGAATATAAGAATATAATAAAAATGAATGACAATCAGTGATATAGAGAAGCTGAGCTGACATACCAAATTAGCGATGGTCCAGGAATATTTGCTAGACATCATGCTCAATCTCATTGCCTGAAACAAAATCATACGATTATGTTTAGCATTTTGAATTAATATAATTATTAACACTGTCCATGTATGCATTGGCAAGTGCGTTCTGGTGGTATATAAATGCTTGAAATGCCGCAGTCCGCTTGAGACGTCCCTGACATCGCCCTCCGGTGAGGAGCCAAACGCTAAATAGTCGTTGAAAAATTCGTTATTGTTACGGATTTAATGGGTTTTAAATAGGATATCTTATTTGTTTCACAGACTACACTGCCCTATTTACGTATATAACGTATTAGTAAAATCTTAATTAGATGGTTTAGAATAGTTTAGTTAATCCCATTCAGCAATTTTATAATATCCATGAAGCTGACAAACTAATAATTGCTTCACCATTGTCGCAATTGCTTCCCAACGTTGAGCGTGGAAGTCCATTTTCCTCAAAACTTTGCATAAAAGTATCCGGAAGTAATTTACTTCGCCCTATTGTCATATATTATATTTTGGATCAATAATTTCTATTCCAATCGTCCTTTTGAAAATTTATTTCCACTGAACTTGTTATTAACAATGATCTAAATCTGGCATTGATAAATCGCTGATTTATTTTAGTTTGCTCGACGTACACATCTATACGAAGTAGAGCAGTTTTTCCTGATGTCAAATGATGAAACGGACGTTAAATTCGCTTCGACCTTCTGTCGTCTTGATATTTCTGATCGAGCGATACTACACTGTATGATATAACAGACCAAACCCACGCTATGCAGTTTACATAATATTTCTGACTTTTGTCCTATCATTTCCGACGTATTGAAAAACTGTTATAATCCAGTAAAGTCAGCTACAATCGACCATGGTGTTTCATATAATAAGTCTCTCTTTCGAAGATCAGCACATCTATATATACATTTTCGAAGTTTAGCACAACAAAATGGACTCATGCATTTTTTGTAGTCTATGCCAGTATGGCTTGATTGAGTGTACTTAGTCGTGCAATGCTCATGTTCTTAAAAATATATATATTATATACAGGCTATATAAAATTAAATAAATTTACTCCTGCTTGAAATAATTAATAAAAAAGAAAAGCAAACATATTAGTAAAATGCAGAATATGAAATATCAAGCATACCATGGTGAGAACGTTATCCACTAGGTCCTGGGTTCGACAGACGATCAGGACGTATTTAATGTTGAGCTGTCTTACAGTCAGCAGGGTCTCTCTGATGGCGTCATCATTGGCCCAGGTCTCGAGCCTCCAGCCCCTCAGGGTGTGGGGAGGGTCTGACTGGGGGCGGTGACTCGAGGAGTACTGTGACGTCATCATCAGCTCCCCCATCACTCTCAATCCTGCAACAACAACAACAACAACAAGTTGATTGTTAAATTTACTAACTAACTTAATTATTTAAATTAATTGCAGAATTGACTACATTGAAATGATGATCGTGTGCTTTATATAATATTAACTATCTATATGAACAGCTTAAGAACCATTGCGAAAATGAAAAAAATCGGAGCACAGTTTAGTGCCTTCGGGTCTTTGTGCCCCTTTTCTCGTTGAACAGAATTCTTTAATATATGTGTCATTTATTTGTGCGGTCACGTCAAATAAAGAAATAAATAAAATAATTAAAGTTCAATGTTATGCGCAGAAATCTATTCTGAAAAAAATGTATTCTTCAATATTTATTAGTATTTATTATTATTATTTTTTATTCCATGACTTTATTCTTTGCAGAAATGTATTATTCAACTCAATCGAATAACTAAGGCAATGGATATCAATTTCTAAGCAGTCGCACAATGCGTCAAATATGACAACTATGGTGAGCTTACACCAGTGTCAACAATACCTTATAGCACCGGACGTCACATTTGATATGAAATGGACGTTAAATCTCAAATTGATGGAATGATATTTACCCTGTAGCCTTAATAATAAGAATCCACCGCTATTGCTCGAAAAGTCAACATCTTTTGATGAATAAAATCGAGCAAACGGTAGATTATGTAGAATTGTAGATATACAAAATAACTTCAACCGGGCGTCGATCTTATGCTATAAAAAAAAATCTAGTCTAGATTTTTATAGTAAAGGTTCATTACACGAATGTCTTAAATTTATGATCCCGTAAATCTGTTCTCGATATTGGTCACTAATAGATAGTATAATTGAATGCGTTAATATACCAAATAAAAGATAAAAAACTACGCCTATTTATTTCGACTCACGGGCTGGGAAGTTGCACTGCCACGACTCGTCTGAAATGTTTAAAAAAAATTCAGTTCGACACGGATTATTACTCGTAGGTTTATCTAACTTTTAAAAAAGAAGCTTTTTTGCACTCTAAATGCTCTAAATGTAGCCCAATCAATGGTATCGATGTACAACATAACTTCAAGTAATCTACGGATATTATACTTAGATTTATCTAACTTTTACAAAGACAAACTTTTCTACACTCTAAATATAACCAAATCAAGATTTCGATGTACACTTATCTACAAGAACTGCAGTCAATGATTATGAAATCGTGTAAATAAGACGAAATAACCTCGACGGCATCATTAGAGAATTGGTAATGGATACAAACAAGTGCTCAGATTTTTAATTAAAAGATAATAAAATTCCGTGGAATATTGAAGATATATACTTAGGCCTAGGTATTAGGTATGTATATTATTGTTGAGGCAGCAACATTTACGTGCAGCTCTGATACATCCAAAGCTAAATATTATAGATCTGCAAATGCCATTTTAGATAAATTGGGGAATAGTAGCCTAACACAAATCAGTAACCCTGAAACAATAGCCTTGAAAAGATATTTAACACTTTTGACAAAAATGTGATCGAGCAATGTCAACTTTATACCGACTATCAACGACGTCCAACGTTTTTGATAATTTTATGTATGCTTCATATATTTTTCTTTACATGTATATCCTTTTTAAAATATTCAATTCAACAGACAATATTATGTTACAAACTCTAAGTAGTAATTTGTCAACTGATTATGAAAGTAGGCTGTCTCAACCAATTAAATATTAGTTTAGCTGATTTTAGGTCTAACCATCGAATTATAATTATGTTAAATTGAATATAAATTCTAATTACATGCAATTATGAAAAGTGTGCTGTAACTATGAACAATCTTAAATGCTGCCTGATCTCGTTTATGCTGTGCACGCTTTTCTAGTTTCTGTGCACTGTGTACTTTCTGCATCTTTTCGATTGTTTTTTATTGTTGTTTCTTTTGTTTGAATATTGTTTCTATTCCCCAGTGGAGCATAAGAATGAAAATGGATATGTATAATGATCAACGGTTTTCCTACGTTTTTCTCGGTCCGGTCCTTCTTATTTACTAGGGTCAGAGCAGTGATGGATTGTGTTGATTTAATTCATTGGATCGAGACATCTTAGAAACCTAAATCAAATTTAGAAACCTGAGCTAAGTGTTTCTCAAGGAAATGGTTTTTCGTTGGTCCGATAAATCTAAAAGCAATGAAATCTGCGCAATATTTGCACAACAATTGTCGTATCTGTCTGCCCAAACAATTGACTAAGGACATTAGCATTTAGAGAGGATTCGGGCTTCGACAATCGAATCTCTATTAATATCAACTTCATATTACGCTATTCTTATGCTAAAATCTATACGATTTCTGCTCGCTATTGATAATTTTAAATTATGTTGTTTCGCTGTATTAAACCAATTTATACATATAGAAACTGTGCTTCAGTCTTTGGATATGGCTTTACTTCAACCCCATTACAGATTATGTTTTACCATTTCTATCGAATAACTTAATTAATGGTGTCGTATAATGCAGAGACGAGTGGTGCATCGGTTAAAACGCTTCGATCGTGGTCCATAAGTACGCGATTCGAATCACTGGTTCGACAATCGCTTAGAGTGCCTTCGTGCTGTGGAAGTCCATCATATTGAGTCTTTAATCGTTCATACTCAGCCAATAAGTGTCATCTACTGATGTACAGCAAACGTGTATGCGAAAACATATAGCTGCCAAGTTTGACCGTTATTGCCGTTCACTCATATCAATATCTTGCATAACATTGATTTTAAATGTACATGTATGTTGTGATACATTAATAAATAAAATAAAATAAATTTACATCAAAATTGTTGGAAAGCTCTTTACCATATATAAATATAAACAAATGACGTTAATAATGACGATGCCGTATTTACAATAACCTCTATTATTATACAAACACAGCCATAACTTATCATCTACTGCAATCAAAACAAACGTTTCTATTCTCTTGTGTTGTTCATTTGAATCAAATTCACCAATCAAATGTCCACATCTGCCACAGATCAGCAAGCACAATGGTGCCCTTCCAACACAGTGGAAGAATTCACGTACACGTGGAATATACGACGTTTTGATCGGATATCAGCCACATCTAAAAGATACGATTACATCGAAAGTCCCACGTTCAGTTCTTCCAATAATTCCTTTGTTTGGTCCCTGAAGCTTTACCCAAGAGGCTCCGCAGAGGAAGCCTCGACCAGTTCAGCCAGTCCTGCAGGTGACAGCGACATTCCATCTGAGGACAGCGCCAAGGACATGATCTTTTATCTGATTCTGGAAGAGAACTATTCCACCTCTAGACCTATAGTGTCCGCCAGGTTTCATATCTCAGTTATTCACGAGGGGGCGAGTTACAGACAGTCGGGTTATGATGACCACGTGCAGTTCAGTCCAGGTCAGGGATGGAGGATCGTGTGGAGACGGGATGTGTTCGATCTGGATGGATACGTCAACAATGATGGGACTCTAACGATAGCTTGTGACGTGGCAATCAAACTAAGCGAGAATAAGATCAAATCTGTGATCAATTCGTACTTGTTACAGTCGGGTGAGGCGGGGAGCAAGATGGGAGAGATTTATGGGAAGATGTTGGAGGATGAATTGTACACGGATGTCCTCCTATCGGTCAAGGGAAGAGAGTTCCCGGCCCACAGGGCCATCCTTGCGGCTCAGTCACCCGTATTCAAACAGATGTTTGATCAGAATAAAGAGAGCATTCACAATCGTGTTATAATAGTCGATATATCGGCAGAGGTCGTTAGAGAGATGCTGCGATTTCTCTACACCGATAAGGTAAAACAATTTACTGCTGGATGCTTGTTCTAATCTATTTTGATTGTTTTTTCACCAAATGACATATTTTGCGCACATGTTTGTAGAAAACTATGATGCATTCAGTGATCCCACTGATAAACAAATTGTATCTTTACGTTAGATTGATAAAACTATAAAGAGTCTCATGCAGTCTCCTTCACTAGTTACCCCATCTAACTTTAGAAATCTGAGAGATTGAAGATAACTTGAGTTAATTGCTGTTAGGCCTAATCATAGATATAATTAATAATTTGCAACTTATGTTGATATTAGATTTACGCACCAAACTCTTATAAAGTAATTTGAACCGTGGCCTTGGCCTGTGATTGATGTGGAAATATGTTATGCTAGATAATAATTATAATCCCATCTATAGTAGAGGCTGATATTTTCAGAATACGGATTGCTGATAAAGTCACTACAGAAACTAGAATTGTAATTAAATTCATGCTCCGCATATTTTGAATGAAAACTAGAACAGCTTGGTGATAAATATAAAGCCTGATATTTGATTTATTTAATTTTGATTTGTTTCACGTTAAGGCGAAAATCAGAAATTTTCAATAATTCAGGTCACTATGGCCCGAAGACACTAACATGTGCCATAAGCGATCGGATATGTTTTTCGCAGGTTCCAGACAAGCTGAAGGAAATGGCCCCAGATTTGTTGGCTGCGGCCTGCAAGTACAAGCTGGACAGATTGAAGGGCATGTGCAGTGAGACGATGTCACGTGACGTCACCATTGGCACAGCGGCCAGGTACCTCATGATGGCACATGTCTATGGAGCACCTTCACTGGAGGCTATCGCTGTTCAGTTCATCGCGGCTCATCCAAGCCAAGTCATGCAGAGCAGTGGATGGCAACTTCTCAGTGCCTACCCTAAACTTCTCTCTGATCTTTGTCTCGTGCTGGCTAAGAACGATAAAGAGCGACATCGAAATACGCGTCGAAATGTCAAAAACAAAAAGTAGTCGATGTCATTTAGGAAATTTCTACTATCCTTGAAGCGTGATATGATCCTTAAAATTCAAGACTTGAAGAGTGTAGGATGCCACACCGGTTGTGGCCTTAGGAATCAATAATACTTGACTCCTCATTATCAAGTTAGCGCTACTGTGGCATTTTGTTTAGAGTGGAGCTTTAAATGATTATTGATTTTTTGAATTGCCTTAGATATACTGAAAGTTCATTTCTATTTTCAGCTTGTTTCATCGTTTTATGACTCCAATATAATATGATACACAAACATTACAAACAATACATTGCGTTAATGATTTAGTTGAAATAGTCCTAATATTAACACTTCTTCAGGCAATAATAGTAATAACTACAATATATTACAGCAACATTATTTATTTCTATTCATAATTAAAGTCTATTTATTTTTTAATCAATAACTTGCTGCAAAGAATTGGATAAATTTCTTGAAGCTCAATGGCTAACTTTAGATGAAAAAGTAATATAATTCAGGATTTAAGAGTCTCTTTAATTATACGTACGTCCCCGTGCTCAGAGGCTAGTTTGTGTAGAAATATACCCTTAAGGTGCGGGTTTCGTATCCCGGTCGAGTTAATCAGAGAGTAAATTCTCGGATGTACAACGGGCCAACCATTTGCAAGCCCTCCATCCACTAGTGTGCCGGTTAATTGGAAGCAATTAGTAAGTACTAGGTGATTGCTTCAGAAGATTACGCAGGCTAGCACGGGTCTAGCGTACGACCTAAATGGATCGAAAGGAGGCTGGCGACCATGTCGCTAAATTAATTACTATTGTCACCTCCGTGATGAAAGCGCTTAGAAACGGGATCAGCTCCGCACTAGAAGTCAGTATTGACTCGGTGGTACTTTTACCTTTTACCTATTACTTTTAATAATATGAGTAAGCCAAGAGCTGTACGCAAATAGCATCAACTTCTCTACTTTCTCTAGTGGACTCTTACCAGCTGGGGATATATATAAATACACTATGATATATCTCCATCTTTATTTCGCCACTTGGGCATAGAAACAATGTGCACTGACGAAGTAATCAGAAAGCAAAAAATTAATCAAACGAAAGGAAACAGAAAGTTAATGATGCACAGAAATGAGAATCGACTGTATGAAGGCTAAAGCCGACTTTAACGTCAATTTCACGTCCTAACGGTTACATCAATGACGGGCGAGCCCTGGGAATTGAATCGTAAACTAATAGAACCCGAGTCTAACACTCACCCGATGTGCTATCGGCTCAGCCATATATGAAATGAACCTGGTTTTTAAGACGCTGTAACTTCTTATAGATTTACTATTTAGAATCATCAAATAGGTGTGAATTTATTCCTGAGATCTTAAAAAAAATTATTTCTGCAACTATTTATCTAAGTAGCGCTAATTTAACTCTACCATAGTATTATTCCATCGACAGTAAAACTGCGAGCAGAAGGGAAAACCGAAGAGACATTTGCATTGCTCAGTAGAATGCACATATTAAACAAGTTTACCTAGGCGTTTCTATGCAATGGGTTATTGCAAATGACCCTTATGTAAAACGTTATGTTATAGTCTACTTAAGATGAAGATGCTCCTTAGCAACAGCTCTTGGATTGCTGATCCAGTTTATGCAATATCCGATATCTGGATCCCGCAGGGTTATTTAGTGTGCTGATCCACACTTTATACTTTAATTAAATCGAAAACTACTGTATTAATCCCAATTTAGATAATGAATAAAAAGTAAAGGATTTCATCCACAGATGAAAACGTGAATATACCGATGAGGAAATAGCGCCGAGTGTAAGGTTGCTAACTTCGCTCTGACGTAAAGTCATGGAATTCAAGTGGCGCAGGATCAAACCCCACGTCAGTCAGCGGATTACCCCAGCACCCTTGGCATGGGTGCGTATACGGTGCCGGTAGGTTCGCCGTGTATCTGCGCTAGCTGCCATGTGCGCTTTTCAAAAGAGCGAAGGTACGATTAATCATGGAGAAGCAAAAAGGAAAATAAAATAAAACAGAAGCTAAGAATGCCAATACTGTCAGCAGATGTTGGTAAACATAAATGCTACAGTCATTAGTAGTAGAGACCTATACCGCAGATACTAGAAAAAATAATCTCAGAAATCATTTTCAGAAGAAGTAAGGAAGGCACGTTAGCATAATACTTGTCGGTGTCAGGTCCGTGTTGCCATTTATTTTGAAAAAATGAGACAGTTTGACTTCTACCGACACATTATTATTCTGTATATGATCGTAATGGAAATAAAAATTACATATTGGGATAGTTATAGATTAGTTCGACTCAGAGTAATAACGTTTTCAGACACCTTTTATTCGCAAAACATT
>JAQFZF010003137.1:0-11644 GCA_034695365.1 Enchytraeus norvegicus
TTTGAACTTTTAGACTGTAATTGGTAGACTATGTCTACTGTACGTGCTTATTTTAAATTTCTTAGGTGGAATATTTAAGAGCCATTTCTGGCCTTTATTTCCTTTCACAATCACATTCTTTTCATTGAGCGCATGCTGCATGTACTTGTGAGATGTGATAAATAAATAAATAAAATAAAATCAGGCAACGGATTTAATTTGTTCTGCATTTGTATTAATCGAATTCAGTTCACGCTTCTCATGAATCTAGAGCTCTGCTCCCTCATTCCATGCTATTTTTATTTTATCTCTATTTCACACGGTTGCACAAGGGTAGCTTCATGTCTCAGTTGTTTGTCCACTGATGCAGAAAAATTTCAGGATTTATATCCGACTGTCAGGAGGATACATTGCCACTAGCACTGCTTACTAGTGCTTAGTGTCATGTACACATTGTAACTGACACCAATGCAATATAATGGATAAATAATAAAGCGAGTCGATGCCCTGTTGAATTTATACACCTTGTTACTCCAATCATTACTATCAGTAACATTTAGTAACTTCTATAGTACCGGTATTCAGTAACTTGCAATTAGCAAATTACTGAAAGTAACTTCCTACCTTCGTTTGAGTGGACCACCTAGCATTGCTAGTGCTGTCCGAATATAAGTCCTCTAAATTATTCTAAATTAAATTATTATTATTAGCTGAGATAGCCTAATTTGGACACGTAGCTTATGGATTAGAGAAACATTATGTTTGGGATGGGAGAAGGTCAAAGAAGAAGAGGTCGACCTAGATTAAGATGGTCGGATGACATTGTGATGTTGACAGGAAAGAAGTTAAAGAATTGATGACAGGAAAGTCCAAGTGGAGAGCATTTGCGAAAACAATAAGAAAAGGTCGTCTTTCGACCCTGACATACGCCTTCGGGTGAGGAACCGGACGTTAAATCCTTATTGACTGATTGATTGATTGACCTAACAGTACCAGGTAACCAGGTAAAATTATTCATGCCTCGTGCATTGATAATTTCTTAAAAATCAGTCAAATAACAAAACAGACTCTAAAGACTCTCATCGAATATATAGATAATTAAATCCGGTGTTAACATCCGTCAAATATAAAATGTCAGTCAGTCAGTGTCACTCAATGTAAGTCAGTGACAAAAGTAGCATGGCGCAGTAGCAGATCGATCTGCGGTAAGTCAGACAGGTTGATGAATTGAAAATTGTCGCCATATCATTTCACTCCGATTCTTTTAGTGAATTACATCACAACAATGTATCCCTTGTAATTATCGAGCAAGGTCGTGACTACTGATCATAATCAATACGTTCTGATTTACAAGCTTTTTAGGCTCTCGGCTTGTCTCCGTGGCTCATTGGTTAAGCGCTTCAGCCGGTTCCTCGTCTGGATCGTTCTTACGTCGGATGTCCTGATTTCTTATTTCCGGCAGAGTCAATTAGAGAGTTAAATCTCGGATATGGAAGGGACTAACTAAATCTCCATCCGTTACTGAGTCGATTAATTGATAGCAATGAGTACGTATAGTGAGTGGCTGCCATCAAAGATTGCGAAGGTAACAACTGGTCTGGCGTATGGTCATTTCCGATATGTATGGATATATGATTCTGTGTTTCGAAAATATGATGACATTCAATGCTTCATAATATCTTATCAATCCATAAGTACACCGTGTTCCATAACTACCGAGACCGCTATATGTTTTAGATTTCCTACCCAATTAATAGTGCGCTTCCTTTGATATTTGGCATGCATCACCAGGGGCCTATTTGTAATATACAGGGTGAGTAAAAAACAACCCCCTAGCTAAATCTCAATAGCTTTGTCAAAACTCAAGATTCTTTAAAAATATTTTACAGACTTATAGAGGAGGTTTTTTGACATCTACCCTCCAAATTTGGTCGAAAAATATTTATAAACGAAAAAGTTACAGCGTTTCTACTAAAAAATGAAAAAGAACAAATTATCAAAGCTTTTTCCAATAGCGGTTGCACAAGAATGGATCAGAAAGAAGGATGATTGGCCACCAAATTCACGTGACATCAAACCTCTCGACTATCACGTCTGAAGAAAAATAGTTGAGCGGTACAAGGTCTTAATTTCTGAAAGGCTATGAGCATTGAGCACTCCATCCGGAATGGAGAGCAAAAAAAAACTTGCGCCATCTGGCGAAGTAGTATGTCAAACATGAGCAGTAGTCACTTTGTAAAGCAATATACGAAAAATATTTAAATAAATTTATTTCTTTACCAACCAACAAGGCTGAAATCAAGACAGTGCTGGAGGCAATCTGGGAAGACTTAACCACAAGAGGCCATCGACTCGGCTATATTAGCATTCCGGAAAAGGTTACAAGTGTGCATTCACATAGATGGCGGTCACTTTGAACACCTACCCAAATAGAATGGGCACCAACAACAAACGGCCAGCCTCAAAGCCACAATTAATAACAAAAAGTATGAATGCCTGTTGAATAAGCTTTGTTAATTTTTAATTTTTTTATTGTTTCGTAGAAACGCTGTAACTTCTTCGTTTATAAATATTTTTCGACTAAATTTGGAGGAAAGATGTCTAAAATCCTCCTCTATAGGTCTGTAAAAAAAAAATTTTCAATCTTGAGTTTTGACGAAATTATTGAGATTTCGCTAGGGGTTTTTTTTTTACTCACCCTATATATTGAAAATGTTAAGTGAATTGAACGCATAATCACGGAGATATTGCATTGTGTGCATGGCATCTAGTAAAGTCTTGCTTCCCAATATGAAGAGAGCAGCATAACATTATGCTCATTACGCCTACTGTTACCGTATAATAATGGGTTTTTTTCAAAATTACTTACACGTGACGACCGCATATTGCTTTATATATATTTGCAAGGTTTTTTATCTTTAAACTTTATTATCTCTTGTTGTTCTACTCCACTCCGCCCCACTCCTGATATCTTTGCCTTAGAGCGTCAATGACAGCCAGCTCAGATATTCGAATATAGCCATGAAGACAATATTTTTTAACCTTTCTTATCGGCTGACCTGGAATTCGATCCTGGGTCACTTAATTGTTTTTGAGGCGAACACTCTGCCTATGTCTCTAAACCCCCATCCCCTGTTCTGTCCATATTGGAAATCATGACCTTACTAGGTGCCATACGGAAAATGCAATATCTCTGTGATTATGCGTCCAATTCTCTTATAATTTGCAATATAGATGACAAATAGGCCCCTGCTGATGCATGCCAGATAACAAAGGAAACGCACTATTACTTAGGAAGAAAATCAAACACATACAGCGGTCTTGGTAGTTATGGAACACGGTGTATATCTATAAGGGTCCGGTCAAGGTAATGTCACAGTAGAGCTAATTGAGCAATGGGTAGTCAAGTAGCCTAGCAGCCACGGGCCACAATCAGTGTGGCATTCTAGAGTATCTAGACGACACTTTCTTGTTTACTAACGGAAGCAATTTTCGCAAACTTTATCACTCAAAGAAGAAGAAGAAGAAAGCATACAGCCAAATCCAATTAATATTACTCTTTTCCAGGTGCCTGAAGGAACTGAAAAAGTATTCCACAATATCATTTACGTATTAATCAACTTTTACTTCTGTGTAATTGCTTCGTGGGCGTTTCATTAAAATAATAATTGTAATACTGTACCTGTAAATAATATGTTAAAGTGCCATATAACACAGAATAGAAAATGTTAAATGTTCAAAGTAACAATTAATTACTGCTCGAAAATTGCAAATAACAGGTAGAGTAGCCGTTTGCCATTTTTAATTTCCTGGCACCGCGAGAGCATAATGTGACATTTCAGAATGAGAATTTAGTTGTCTGACAAACCTAACATGTGCAATCTGAATTTGTTACAAATAGCAGTAGGATTGGGGGATTTGCAGCCTTTCAAAGCCTGTCCTAATAGTTTCATCGCTTTATTGGTTTGCTTTTATTATTATTATTTATTTATCACATAGCACAAGTATATTAAAATCAGGAAATCAAAGCACAGAATGTGTGTGTATCAATAAAAGGAGATAAAGGCCACCAATGGCAGTTACATATTCCAGGTATACAATAGTAGAAATTAAAATAAGCACATACTCAGTACTGTAAACATAGACTATTCTAGTGAGTCCAAAAGTTTAACGTGTAACCCTGTAAAATGTACATCCCTAATTAGGCCCTAGATTATATGCCCCGAAAGAGACATATAATTATACACTATTGCGCATGTACACACATAACAGTAGCCTATAACTCGGATCCTTTTGTCATGCTTCGGACGACTTCTTGTCCGACCCCCCGACCTCCTCTTTGAAATTTCTCAATTCGCACACTGTGTGTGTAATTAATCGATAAAATTGTATACAGAATCGTCATTAATGTACTATCAAATATTAGTTATTTGCACTTGTCACCTAATGCATTTTCGACACTTTGCTCGTATTAAACGTGATTGGTACGATATGCGATATACAATTTTGGTCCATGCTACAGCCTTACTAATTATCATTCAAATTGGAGCCATTATACGTAACTTAAGCGTGTGTTCACTTTTACTGGGGGACAACCCCAACTCGCTCCATGATAGGAAAACGGACGTTACACGGTTACATTCACAATGACCAGCCGAAAACTGCACGTGTCGCGTAAGAGTCGCAGATATTGTAGTAAAGGGTGAAGTAGTCCTTGCCCTGATTTTTGTCAACCTGACCAAAAGATCATGGTGCAGACTACGAGGCCTACTTCATCCTTCAATATCTGAGTTTGTCGACTCTTACAAAACACGTGCAATTATCGGTTGGCCATTGAGTTGGGGTTGTTCCCAATCATGACACGGATGACGGTAGCACTATATTACCTTAGCGTTGAGGACGTGGTAGACAATGATGAGGAAGAGTAAGATCACAGTACTGAGCGAGATCAGAGACTTTATCACTATTGAACACAATGATGCCTGTGGAATAGAAAACAAAAGCGGATTATATACATTGCATTTTTTGTAATCAAAACAATCACACACGCTTTTAAATAAATTGGTAATAAACAACTTGAAAACACAGATTGAAAAGCACAGATTGAAACTCACAATCTACACAGATTGAAAATACCCAGCTTTACAGATACAGGTTAATTGGAAGCAATTAGCACTTAGCGAGTGACAGCTACAGAAGATTGCCAGGCTAACGTAGCTGATCCGCATTATCGTATTAAATCGAAAGTGAGCCTGTCGACTTTGCCGGTAAATTACTGACAATTTTCACATGAGTGCTGAAAGAGCTTAGAAACGGGATAAGTTCCGCACTAGGAGTCAGTACTGAATCGGCGGTACCATTACCTGTACAGATGCACAGGAGTGACAAGACGTCGGAGAAGGTAGTGATTGTGTAGTGGCTAGAATGTTGCAATCCGGCACAAGAATGATTGAATAGTTACGAGTTCAAATCAAGATCAGACTACAATATCATAACCCAACCAGTAGTCTAATCGACTGTCTATAAACAAATCTTGAAAAGTTATCACTTACGTAAGCAAAATCCTCACATCCTATTGGTTGAATTTTAATATTTGCATATCTGTACTACAAGTAGTATATAAGCTCTCGGAGAACATAAGGTGGAGACTTACAATAGTCATAGTAGAAGTCAGACTGAAGGCGCTCAAAGCTTTGTCTGTACATAACCTACCTGCAAACGTTGCCTAGGAGTGTAAGACCCTTTGGCACAGGAGTTAAAGATCTCACCATTAGACTATCAACGCAATGTTTCGATGGAGATCAAATATTATTTTAAGGAATATAGAAATCTCTTTGTTCGTCAAGTTAAAAGACAGGAGATAAACATAAATGTGTGCTAAATGTGCTAAATTTGTGCTAAAGGTGTTGATAAATGTGTTATATACATAAATATGTGCAAATAAAATTTACGAAGTTGAGATTTGACAAAAATATGACAATCCCAGAACAGCAAACATCAAAGCGCATTAGATTCAATGCCTATTATTAATATTATATCCAGAAATAATCGTGCTATTCAGATAAAGTCGTAAATTAGTAAAACACCGTCTGAACTGTTCTCTTCATATCTACATAAGAAACCTGGGATTGGTAAATTTAATTTTCACGCCATTGCAAAGGCTAATTATCATTGCTGTTACTCAAAAGTCTGCATTGGCTTCCATAAAAGATAGCCTCGTTAACATTTAAGGTACTAAAAGGTTGCTAAACCTTCTTATCTATCTGAGCTAATATCATCCTACCAACCCACACGCAGCCTTCGTTCGCCCGGCACTAATCTTTTAAAAGTGCCAGACATTCGAATGAAATAGGCAGACACTCGTTCAGCTATGCTGCTCCAACACCATGGAATTCTTTGCCACAAGATTTGCGATCTTGTAGTTGCATTACTACCTTCCAGGGCAAGCTCAAAACTCATCTTTTCCCACCGTAGATCTGCTCTAACAGAATCTCTTGCCTTGGATAACGGACTTTGCACTGTTTGGATCTCGCTTTCTCTTTCGGTTTGTGTATTTACAATAGTGTTCTGGTGGTTGGATGCTGTCTGTTGCACGTCCTTCTTGGGGCGTCCCTGAAATCGCTTTCGGGTGAGGAACCGGACGTTGAATCCTCATTGATTAATTGATTTCTATGCACAGATACTGCCAGCACATAACGGACCCACGAGTGCTGTGGCTTTCTCACCAGATGGCAAGGTTCTCTCATCCTACTCCTTCGAAGATAATCGTTTACTACTGTGGCAGGTAATGATGCTGTATTCACTTCTTTATGCCCTGTGACCTGGGTGGTAACGACCCTGGGCTATAAATTAAGCTTTTTCTTCCCTGACATCGCCTTCAGGTGAGGAACCGGACGTTAGATCCTCACTGATTGATTGATTAATTAATTGTGTATAATATACAAAATTGATTATTTAAAATTAATTAATTAATTACACAGTTTTATTAAGGTGTGTTTCTTTCCCAGTTCAACTGCGCTACAAAGCACACTGTGGTTACTAAGTTAACACATGCTTATCACTTATCTTCTAATGCATTAAGTTTCACAAATTTGAGTCGCTTTTATTTTGTCATGTATAATATTTATATATTTCACGTGTAACCGGCGGTCAGCTAGATAAGGTGTATTCAACTTCACTGATGGCCGTTATTGTACATTTTTTATGCATAGATGCCAATTTATGTGTTTGCACAATGATCGGTGTGTATTCTGTGCAATAAACAAAGTTCTCGCTCTCTCTCTCTCTAGTTATAAAAATATAAATTTTAATAATTATATTAATTGGCCATTAATTATAATGGTAAATTGTGCCGACTGGATGGCCTGGTCAACGGTGGCTGGTTGAACGATCAATTGAAGAATAATGGTCTTCACCTCAATTTATGATTTCTTTCTGAATGAAATGTTGGTGTGTTAGGATAATGAAGTTAATGGTTTAGCGATATAATGACTTTCTGGGTTTGGGTGGACGAGATGGTATTTTTTATGAAAGCTGTTTGAAACGTTCCTAAGATATTCATCATCAGATGATAAAGCGGACGTTAAACTCGAATGTATTGTACATATCAATTCAGTAATTATTTTTAATTTATTTTAATTTAATATTTATTTTCGTCATTATAATTTCACTCAATGATAATAGTGATAAAATCAATATAGGCCTACCGATAAAAGCAGTCACGTGAAAAGACAGACAAAATAACCACAGGCTTTCACAGCACTTACGTGTCATTTTTAAAATTAAAATGAAAAGCATATATTAAAAACAAAATATAGAAATATGCCCATGACCGGCGAGAGAGACAGATCTTAGTATCAGGGGCTTCTAACCGCCCCCCCCCCAAGAGCTTGGAGGCAAAATCTCCCCCGAAGGAATCTTTTCCAACGAATTAAAAAAAAATTCCCCCCCAAGCTTCCAAAGAAAATCCCCCCAAGCTTCTTTTGGAGGCAATCTGCCTCCATGTATATATGGCTTAGAAGCCCCTGCTTAGTTTGGCCTCACAACAAAAGTATTATTGTATTATATTGTATTATTGTATTATATAGTCTTGTGTTGTACTATATTGTATTGTATTGTACTTTATTAAATTATATTTTATGCACTGTATTCTATTGTAAATATTGTATTGCAGTCTGCCTCCAGCTCTCTATTGTAATGTTTTGTATGTGTAATGTGTATTTTTATTGTATTGTATTGTATCTCAGTCTGGCTCTAGCTCTCTATCGTTTTGTTTTGTATGTGTATGCTAATTGTATTGTATTGCATTGTAGTGTATCACAGTCAGCTTCTAGCTCTCTATTGTATGTATTATTGTGTTTGTATTGTATTGTATCACAGTCAGCCTCTAGCTCTCATTGTATTGTATTGTATTGTATTTTATTGTATCACAGTCAGCCTCTAGCTCACTATTCAGCATGGGTTCACAACAGATGAGATGTGTTAAGACGTTCAACACGCCTCCTATCAACAAAACCTCTAACCTCAATCCTCTCAAACTCGTTAGACTCGTCTGGATAGATAATCGTACCGTTGTGCTACTGTCAGCTGATGGTAGCGAGAGTAGATACCGTGTATAGGGTCCCTGACAGCATCCTTGGACGAGGAAACAGGGGATAAACTCTTGATATTGATTATCGTACCGTTGTGCTGCTGTCAGCTGATGGTAGTGAGAGTAGATACCGTGTGTAGGGTCTCTGACATCATCCTTGGACTAGAAAACAGGGGTTAAACTCTTGATATTGATAATCGTACCGTTGTGCTGCTGTCAGCTGATGATAGTGAGAGCAGATACCGTGTGTAGGGTCCCTGACATCATCTTTGGACAAGGAAACAGGGGTTAAACTGTTATTATTAGAATGGTTGAGTTGTTTGCATACTCAGCTCACATTCCAGAGGTACTAGGTTGGAGTTATGGCTCTGCAGCAGTGGATATATTTTAATATATCTTATTTTATTATATGTTAGAATAAATCAATAAATCAGAATTTGTCGTCGGTTTTGCTGTCCGTAGGAGAGAATGAACTGTGTCAATTCAATATTGTACCCTCAGTTGCAATTAAAGTTGACAATCACTTAACTATGGCACTGTCAGCTACAGGTGACTCTGGGGTGAACCATAGATTCGATCCATTCGTCTATGGAATGCAGTGGAGACGTGTTAATCCATGTTACAGTATCTCGGTCAGTGTCTCTCTAAGTGGTAAAGTGGTTAGCATGCTTAGATCTCAGTCCAGAGGTTGTAGATTCAAATTCTTCCTCAACTGAGATTGTCAATCGTACTGTAGTTCTGATTTCTGATGTAATTGAGTGTCTACTGGCTCAGTAGTTTGGTAAAGTGGTTAGCACACTTGGGCATCATTCCAGATTTTCGATATATGGTAATAGCTTAGGACACCATTTATTGCATGTCATTAATAATGTAGGAAGTTTGTTAATACTGTGCTGGTTTCTATTTTGTCTATATTGCTATTGTATCGATTTTGGACTTGCACCGTGTTTGGCCAGTGTTGACACCTGTTCTCTCTCGGCACTTGTGACTTTCTAACTGCGTTTGTGTAGACCAGTTAGTGCTGCTTTGGTTGGAGACGTCCATGATATCGTCGTCAGATGATGAAATAGATGTTAAATCCATATTTTATTGTTGTATTATATTGTATATGAAAGTCAATAATAGCATCGCCATCATATTAAGAAATGGACTTTCAATCAATCAATCAATGAGGATTTATCGCCCGGTTCCTCACCCGAAGCGATGTCAGGGACTAAATGTATTGTTTCATATGAATTATATTTACCATAATAAGGGTCTTTAAATTGGTTAATTGTCTACTTAATATTGTGTTATTTTAAACAATTCTGACTAAAACAGATAGTTACAACAAAACAAGAGCACAACACAAACTTGCAATATCAAATAAATAAACGAATTAGATATAAAGAATGATAAGTTTAATTTAATTCAATGTTATGTATAGTTATTTACAATCACTACCTTTTTATGACGATACAACGGCATATATTATAGATTTACATGGCTACCCCGACTCGGTGGTCTGTAATGGACTGCAGAGTTCTTTGTGTGGAGTAATACTATAAGAAGCAACCCCAATCTTTGTGACGGTAGGGCTCGATTGTTTTGAGCCGTCTTGAAGCGAAGCCTTGTGCTTCTGAACCTTGACGTTAAACACACTCAAACCTACCTACTTATTTCAAAAATTTATTCATGCTATCATTATTTCCTTTATTTCCTCATGTCATTCCATTAGAGGATATTCACTGTGCCTCTAAAAGGCAACGGCCGAATTTAACGTTTAGTTTCAGTTTCGCGGCGTAGCGGATACATCAGTGACGGATGATCGAGCCATGGAAGTCTAGCCTCTAGGCCTATATACTAGGTATCTCAGATGCGCTTTTTGTAACAATGAATGGAAACGAAGTCTAGGCCATAGGCCACACACGAAGGCCTCCAAAAGGTCTGCAGCGTGAGAAATCAATTAGTCTAGTACAATATAAATACAATGAGGATTTAACGTCCGGTTTCTCACCCGAAGGCGATGTCAGGTACACAGAACTACAGCCCAGACCACTCTGCCCTTCAGTACAGTATCTAGTTAGTCGCCTCTTACGAACACATGCAGCTGTCGGTTGGTCAGTTCTCAAGTTTCTAGGATCCAACACGGGCACCTTACCACATAATCTCCATATGAATTACTGTGAAATTGTGTTGTTTAATATCGTGCAATATTAAAAATGTACAATGTAAACGTATTGAGTAGATATTAGTTAATGAAAGATCTTGTTATTATTTTATATTTAAAGTGAAAAAGTTTGCGGATCAGTGAGCCAATCTTCAATATAGGAAAGACAATTATTGTTCTTAATCATAGTAAAACATAATATTTAAAAATATTCCAGACATTTGAAGGAGTTTGTAGTATGATCACAATTATGCCTGATTTATTAGATTTCTATTCATATCATATATTTTCTCATATGACATGCGCACATTTTTACAGAGTTTCCTTTCTTAGTTTCTTTTATTTTTATCACGTCATGATTAACTGTAGATTTGCTAGTTTTACTAGATAATTATAGCGACAACGCAACTAGCGCAGGTACATGATAAACCAACCCGACACCCTGAAGCTTTCTTTTGTTGACTGACTTGGGATTCATTTATGACAAATTAGGAGTGCAGATCACGTACAATTTTTCAAGTGGAACGTATCGCGGAATCTGCAAGCTAAATCGCGGAAAAATCGCGGAATTGCAGCGGAATATTGGATTCTTCCCCGCGGAAAACTTCAGGCCTTAACTATAATAGGCCTACTGCATGAATGTAAGAGAATCATGTAGTGTGGATCTAGGAAATAATGAAGGAGGGGGCCCATAACAAATTCTGATGACTTTTTGTCAATTAGTGTATTCAGGCCATTCTTTATAATATGTATGGTATACGCAGTAGCAGGTCCAGTATATTTTGAGAGATGGGAATTGGTAAAATATTATGGAGGGTTAGTATTTTACGCTCGCTCCGCTCGCGTACGTTGTTTGCTTTTTATTTTAAATATTCAGAGCAGAGCGAGCAAATCTATTTTTTACTCGCTCTACTCTCGCGATTATG
>JAQFZF010003138.1:0-11644 GCA_034695365.1 Enchytraeus norvegicus
CCATTATCTTCAATGATATACAGAATATCAACGGTATATAATAAAAAGAGCAGTGGGCCAAGAACTGAGCCTTGAGGAACACCACATGCCAGTGACGACATATCAGAAAGTTCACCGTTAGATATGACTACCTGAAATTGGTTTTGCAAATAAGAGCAGAACCAATCAAGAGCAATCCCGGATTAACCAAAGGATTTATTTAATCTGGTCAATAGAATCTCATGATCTACAGTATCGAATGCGGTGCTAAGATCTGGCATCATGAGGAGAGTGAGTTAGCCTCTGTCTGTAGCCAAGGAATATCAGAAATTACCTTTAGTAGTGCAGATTCAGTGAAAAAGATTGTCCTGTAAGCGGACTGACATGCTGGTAACAAACGATTAACATTCAAATAACGGGTTAGTTGAGCAGAAATGGTACGTTCTAAGATCTTAGAAACAAAAGGACGATTAGAGATAGATCGGTAGTTCTTACAGTCACTGACAGCTAAATTCTTCTTATTTAAAACAGGAACTACTGCAGCAGATTTCAAGGAATATGGCACTACTCCAGAAAGAATTGAGGCATTACATATAGTAGTTAGAATATGAGAAAAATAGACAACTAATTTCTTAATCACCCAAGTTGGTGATTAAGAAATGTGCCTGGGATATTTTGTCGACTGAGCTGGGAATCAATCCCACGCCTCGAGCCATCATTCGATCCTGAGTCAAGCACGCTAACTGCTTAACTAAATCCCCGTCGGCATTGCTGCATGTGTATGGGTTACATTGTGTTCGTTTACATGTAACGCCTTAGGCCACTTTGGTTGTGTACTATCGACATCACCGTAAAATTGTGCTTCAATAGTTTATGATCGGGATCAGCTCCGCGCCTACTTTCGGTGACAAATATGATACACCACCTCAACGTTTACCTCAACTCACTGGTATCTAGGAATTATTGAGGGTGGCCAATCTTTTTATATTTTTATTTCAGCACTTTCTCAAAGGGGCAGGTTAAATCGGGGAGGTCGATTTATGGGGCTAAAATTATATTAATTTTCAAATCGAAGGGACCATGACCCCCCTCAGGTCGAGGGGCGCCCCCGCCCCATAAATCCGCGTCTAATAACGTTAATAGGCCCTCAGGATTCATTCCTACTTTCAGATGAAGCAGCCTCCATCGATCCCTTCATCCATCTTTCCATCTCTCTCTAATATTTGCATTATTGCCTTTTATCCGCTGATTCTAAGCAAACAGTCTCAACGTCCTCGGGTCGACACCGGTACGAGAAACACCGTCCCGTACTGTGAACGAAACAAATCTATCATAGAGGAGCTCCGGGGCTGGTTTAACCCCACAAAATCAATCTATTAATCAGTAATTTGATGATAATTCAAATTATAGTATTCTTACGCTGTGATTATGTAAGTACGAGTAGGTTGTTCTATTCTATCTAGTGCTCTGCCAAGTGGCAGGTCCCGGGAGTCCAATTGCTCCATAACTCTCTATCTCTAGCTTTTCGTTTCATGATATCATATGTTCCACCTTCTTTTAGATTATCTAACATTCCTATACGACTTCGTCCTTGACCTTTCTTTCTATCAAACTTTCCTTCTATGGTCTCCTTCTTCATACCTTCACCACGCAAGACATGGCCAATCAAATTCTTCTTTTTTTCAATATCGTTTCGATTAACACTCTAGTTTCACTATCGCTATTTAGTACCTCTTCATTTGTTATGTGTTCTGTATAAGATATTTTTTCTATTCTTCTCCATATCCACATTTCAAAAGCTTCCAGTCTCCGCACATCCTCCTTACGCAACGATCACGTCTCAGCTCCGTACAGTATCACTGACCAAATCACTGTCTGTATGATTCTCTTCTTCGTTATTAACTTCCTTCTCCTCGAGGGCAATTTCTTTCTTTTAGTAAAAGCATCTTTGGTTATGGCAATTCTTGTTCTTGGCAATTCTTGAGTAGGTTGTAATTAATGATATAAAGAATACTGTTCATAAGGTGTTTTTAACAAGATTTTCTCTGGTTAGCACGATTATTTCTTACATAAAATCTGTAATTTTTATACTTTATGCTAGTATGTAATGATGTGCAATTGTGCATTGATGTTAAATATTCTAGCATTGGTATTTTTAATGTTTTGCACTTTGATATTTATATTTGCACATATTTTTGAATTTGTTTCTCCTGTCTTTTTTTATTAGGTGAATAAAGAGTAAGTTGTAAGTAAGTGCAATAAGTTATAGGCAACATCGTCAGTAGCAAGCTTAATCAATCAATTAATCAATCAATCAACCAATCGATGAATAAATGCATCTCGCATAGATTGAATCATGTAGTAAAAAAGTAACAAACAGTCTAAGCGTCTCGATCCTTATCTAAGGACACTGTCAGAAACGGACCTGGCTGGGACTCGAACCCGTGACCTCCTGCTTAATAGGCAATCTTGCTACTGATCAGGTAGCCATCTTGCTATAGCCGTATCCAACCGGGACATTTGACATCGATGCAGCAAATCTGAAATTTATCTTTCAATAAAATTGTCTTTTATCATCTTTTATTCCACACATGTCAACCGCACGTGTTTTCAGGGTTTCCTTGCTTAGTTTCTGTTTTTGGTATCTTTGTGGTCTTCCTTCCCACTGGTTAATCGTACCATTGCCGTAAAGAGCGCACCATGCAGCAAGCGCCGATACATTGTTGATTCCATCATCTCCCGCTTCTGTAAATTCACCAATGCCCGGAGCCACCCTCCACCCCCCCCCCCCTCCTGCAGCTTTAAGGGAAATGCGGACGACTAAGGTCCATTTTCTTTCATTTTCAAGCCGCACTGATATCCCAATATCATTTGCGCTTATTGGCGTAAACGCCTCGATGAAATCACAACGTGGTTTGAAGGCAAACATCGAGAATACGGCGCATTTAGCCGTGGCTTACGGTAGGAGGGTAGGGTGCAAATTACCGGGGGTTGGGGGTCAAGCTCCCACATTTGAAGATCTTAAGTTCTAATTTAGGATCTATCTATTATCGCTGTATTGTAAGTATTGTGTATTTATATCTTGTAACATTGTGCGTATTTCACAATGAAGTTGCTAATAAAGCTACGACTACTACTACTACTGAACCACCTATTGCACACTAGAAAGGCCCAGATTGGTCGTATATTAATTATTTTTACATGTAACTTTTAAGGGAAACCTGGTCCTACTCCACCTTTTGGAATTGTCTAATTTGCACACAGTGGGAGAAGGCACCTTTGGCAATCCCCACCCGTCCAAAGAAACAAAAACAAAAATGGTTTCTTTTCCGGCTTCCGCTAGATAAACTAGTCGGTAGCACACTTACCTGATAAATATTAGATATCGAGTTCCAGTCCCAGCCGGGTCCGTCTCTGACATTATCCTAGTGATTCAGAAACAGACATTAAACTTAGCTTTCAATAGTTTGCGTAAAAATACATATTATTCTGTTTTATATTTTGTTTGTATTTTGTTTATATTTTTGTTTTATATTTTATATTTTGCTTAAGGTTGCGTTGTTTTGGATTTCGCTTCCTCGTCGGTTTATGCATTAGCAAGAGTGTACTGGTGGTTCGAAGTTGTCTGCAGTTGCACAGTCAATCAATCAATCAATCAGCAGCTTTTATATAGCTCACTCTTTACTTGAGTCTCAGAAGCGCTTTTGAACAGTGTAGGGTAGAGCAAACTAGCCTGCCATAACCGATTTGGTAAGACCACTGCAAATCTAGAATTTGAGTGACCTATTGGGACGCTTGGGACGTCCCTGATATCGACTTTGGCCGAGGAACCAGACGTTAAATCCTCCTTGAATGATTGATACTCTACATATCTTTACCCGTGTTGGATCCGGGAAACTTGAGAATAGACCAACCGACAACTGCATGCGTTTCGTAAGAGGCGATTAACGCAGATACTGCAGTAAAGGGCAGAGTGGTCTGGGTCATGCCTTCTGTGTACTGGACAAATGGTCGCTCAGATTCAAGACTTATGGAGGCCTTGTCACATGTGTGTGGCTTATGGCAAGCTAGACAACTCTTCCCTTCATTGTTCCAGGAAGCGCCTCTGAGATACCTAGTATATAGAGGCGCTATAGAATATCCTTTGTATCGTATTGTATTGTATATGAATCATCTTCAAAATAACCATCCCCCGCCGCCCATTTTACATCCTGACTACGTCACTGCCAGGAAGTGGATTGAAAGAGATATCTGTATGGAATAGTGGTAGATTGCTGAAACTGTAGTCAAGTGGCCCTCGGATCGATTCCCAGTAGAGACGAAATGGATTGTAGATTGCCTAGCAGGATCCGTTGTCTCAAGGCCCAACAATACAATTTCACTTTTCAGTATTTGATTTAGGCCTACAATAGGGCCTACAATTCATGTATAGGCCCCTATACAGTGTTTACATTTATATGATTCAACAGAGTCAACAGAGAGTATAATGTTACAATTTCTATGTAACAATTTGCATGAATTTGTATGTTTTAATATTGTTACGCATATATGAGTTTATTTTGCTCAAAGGCAAACGACAGCACAACAAAACACACACATATACCACACCACACCCACACCAAATAGCACTTAATAGTAATAAGCATCCTAAAATTAAATCAGTTCAACACAAAAATCATCAGTACTTGACAAACAGATAGTCAATAAAAAGTATTGTTATAAAAATAGATAAGACATTATAAAATCCAATGAAGACTACATGTCGGGATTGTAGGCCTACATTAACACGCAAACGCTTGAGGGAATTGACAGTTGAATGGTTATGTAGATTGTAGCTTTGATCCGGCCCATAGACCAGTCAGAGCTAATATCGTGAATATGAAATAGAGACGACTATTAATTTCATTTATAACTCTCAGCTAGTTTCCTTGACATGGTGTCAACTGACTGACCAGTTAGACCACATTATAGTTAAGTTAACTATCAGCAAAGAAATCCAGCATAAGTATCGAACGATATTAATGGTTGAATTCAAATCAATAACTATAGAATTATTATGAAAAGTGTGCTATGAGCCTATGACTATTCGCGAACATTGAACAATCATAAATACTGGCTGATTTCGCTTATACTGTGGATGCTTTCTCGTTTCTGTGCACTGTATCTTTTCAGCTTCTTTTCGATGTATTGTCTATATTTCAATTATTTTGCATGTGCACATGGTTTCTATTCCCAACCGACGAATAAAGATGGAAATATGTTTTCCGTGTTGGTTCCGAAGAACTTGAGAATTGGCCGAACTATAACTTATTCGTAAGAGGAAACTTTCGCCGATACTGAGAAAGCAAACGGGAAAATCACCGAGATATGAAACTGAAAGAAGCAATGGACCTAAAAAAAAGGTAAAAGTAGCGAGAGAGATAGAGAGAGAAAGAGAGAGAGAGAGAGAGAAATGAGAGAGAGAAAAGAAATTGACACTGAGAAAAATAACGGAAATTCACCTATATGTGAAAGAATCATTGGAGCTAATAAAAAGGAAAACGCAGCGCGAGCGAGAGAGAGAAATAGAGAGAGAGAGTGAGAGAGAGTGAGAGAGAGAAAGACAGAGAGAGACAGAGAGAGTGAGAGAGAGAGAAAGACAGAGAAAGACAGAGACCGACAGAGAGAGAGAAAGAGATAGGTTTACCTACATGTACTTTTACTGATGCAGCCTGTGCAGTAAAGGAAACATGTAATTACTCAACGTTACATGGACTACCATGTATAGCTAACAGTGCGTGTACACATCAAAGGGTTAATTCTCCGGCTTACACATCATTCAATACCTCTAAAAGCAAATATCCATCTTTCAATTCCTCTATTCTTTTATCCATCCTTCCATCTCTCCATCCTGCAATCCTACCATCCAATGCCATCCATATTTCCAGTGTAAAGCCGAGGTGGAACACTGAGGAACGCCGTTCCTGGGCCCAGTAAAAAGAACCGTCATCTTAACCTTACCTTTTAGCCACAATCAAAGTGATGGGGCCCATGAACATTTATAGTTCCAGTATTTCTAGTTCCAGGATGTCTTGATTTCTAATTTAGCTACTGCACCTTTTTATCCGTTATCTATCTATGTGATCAGCTAGATAGGATACATTGTGTCCTCGCTGATGGCTTATTGTTTGATTGCTTGTGATAGATAGATGCGTGTATGTTTGTATGTTATTTCGCTTGTGTGTTTACTTAATTGCTTGCCTATTTTATCTTTAAAAAGTAACCTGTTCTCCGTCCTTCAACACAATATATCCTTGTGTGTTGACGTCCCTGAGAGCGTCATCAGATGACGAATCGGGCGTTAAACTCATTGTACTGTATTGTATTGTATTGTATTTTATTGTATTGCTTGTTGGTTGGTTGGACTTAAACTGTATCGGATCTCGCTTTCACTTCCGTCCATGCATTTACAAATGTGTTCTGGTGGTATAGTACTGCTTGCAGTTGCATGTTCTACTTGAGACGTCCCTGACATCGCCTTCGGGTGAAGAACCGGACACTAAATCCTCATTGTATTGTATTGGTTGTAAGTTTTGATGGCAATTAATCGTCTTCGATTTGGACACAGCGAATCGTAAGTACAAGAGATTTATTTTAACTGCTATATTTTATCTATAGCAATAATAAAACAAATAGTATGTTTAATATTTTAATAGTTTTAATTTATGGGGTTTAATAGTTTAATAGTTTAATTGTTTAATAGTTTTTAATAGTTGGAAATCATCCTCAATGTCTCTATTTCTTCAGCAGGAGCCAATGATCTTGCAGCATTGTAAAGCCTACAGCATACAAGCAGGACACGATCAGCCTGAAATGGTCCGGCATTAGCATCTGATTGTAATTCCTGTTCCGTTCTAGACCCCCTCCCCCACCTCCACCAAACCTTGTCCCCTCTGCACTACCCCGAGGACTAAAAAATAGAGGGTTTCTGGAACTAATCTTGAAGGGGGGGGGGGTTGTCTGGGGGGAAACTTTGACAATTTTCATCAGTTTTCTGGGTCCTTGTCAGCTATGTCACCGCCAAACCTCAGCATAATATGTTAAAAAATGTTGCTATAAATGTATTGTTTCTCTATTTTTTTTGGTGGCGGGGGGGGAAAGATTCAAGGGTCTCGTAACTGCCACTTAGCCCAGGATAAGTGAGAGAGGGGTAGGGGCTTGGAAGTGGGGGACGAAGAAAGGTTTTGGCGGAGGGGGTGATGTGATCAGCTGATGACATGATGTGATGAGAAGATTTGTTGACAACATTTACTGTTTATATACAGAAACATTGGCAATAATCAGTTGCAAGTGTGTGGATTGTACCCCGTAGTTTCAATCCAGCAAATCCGAATTTAATGTCCTCTGCATCATCTGACGACGACATTAGGGACAGTGGTTGAGAAATGAGTCGTTTAGGCCTATAACAAATTAAGTGGCTCAAAAGTCGATGTTAGCAGTTGACTGACATGAAGCTCAATTGTGACTAATTCTGAAATGTTGAAACGACAAGATTCGAAGATTTTCCAAATATTGCGCCGATTATAGAGATTTTAGTAAAATTGCCTATCTCGCCCCACTGTACCTTAAACTACACTGAAGAGGCTCCGTGGTATAGTGGCAGCACTGCGGCCTCTGAATCATGAGGTCACGGGTTCAATGCCCAGTGTTGGAAACGATTATAGTTGCAAGGATTGTGGCCCGTAGTCTCAATCAAGCAAATGCGAATTTAATTTTTGCTTCATAATCTGACGACTACATCAGGGACAGTCAGTGAAAAATGAGGCCTTAAGCAAGATACTCTACTCTCCATTATTATAATAGCAGCAGTCGGTGTACATTTAGCATCCCAACAACATTATATTATTCTTTGTTCTCTCTCTCGCTCGCTCTCTTTCTCTCTGTCTTTGTCTCTGTCTCTCTCTGTCTCTGTTTCTCTCAGTCGCTCTCTCTCGCTCTCTCTCTCGCTCATTCTCTTTTTCTCTCTCCCTCTCTCTCTCGCTCATTCTCTTTCTCTCTCTCCCTCTCTCTCTCTCCCCCTCTCTCTCTCTCTCTCTTCCCACTGATTTACACTGTTAGTTATTCATAACGCGTTATCTTGTTCCTGGGATGTCGTGTTTGCTGAGGATAAAAACAAAACGTCACTTTTTCTGCATTCACTCATTCATTTTCGTTGGTTCATTCTTTCATTTATTCATTCATTCATTCATTTATTCATTCTTTCATTCATCCGTTCATTGGTTCGTTCGCTCATTAGTTCGTACGTTCGTTCATTCGTTCGTTCATGCATCCATCCATGCATTCATTCATTCATTCAGTCATTCATTCATTCAATCATTTATATACTATTATACTTATTATATTTAGTTAATTATTCACCAACACAGTAGTAGTACAACAGCGCAATTAAGTAGAGAAAAAACAAATGATTCATTAATGAAAGAAAGGAAGAAGAAAAAAAAGAAAAAAAATTGAATTATGTCATGAATAAAAACATGAAATGTGAGTATTAATCAACCGAAAATTTCAGGCGTTCGTAATAGGCGACTAACATAGATATTCAGGCCATGGAAGGCAACGAGAAACCACTTTAGTAGTCTTAATGCGCATTTATCACTCACTACCCCCGTTATTTTGTTCACTAGCTGTTTGCAATGTAAAAACAAGTTAAAATCATAGTTCTGAAATACGTATTTTATGTATTTTATATATTTTGAAAAATACATGTATTTACTGTATTTAATTTCTATTTTGCCGTATTTCATGTAGGCCCTTATTTTATGTATTACATTACTGTATTTTATTATGTCGTATTTGATATATTATATGTCATGTTTAATATATTATACGTCGTGTTTAATATATTAAATGTATTTTATATTCTTGGAAAAATACATGCATTGTAATGTACAGGTGCGCCAAAAAATACCGCCCCCCTACGAATTTCTTAAATATTTTTGTCATCTGGTGTCTGTTTCAATATAAATTTCTAGGATCATTCAGGGTTCAATTTAACACCATCGTACCAAATTTCTTCGAAATATTTGGTCTAGTAGCTGAGTTATTCACTTTCTAGCACACCTACCCCACTTGTTAGATTTGATATTATACTGTGTATTAAATTCCGGTTTAGAAAGCTCAAGTGTCACGGGTTGATTTCCAAGAAGGTGAATTACTCGGCTGCAAGACCAAATATTTCGATGAAAATTGGTACGAAGGTGTTAAATTTGATCCTGAATGATCCTAGAAAATTATATTACAAACAGCCACCAGAGGGTGAAAATATTAAACAAAATCGTTTAGAAAGCTCTAATATTCACGGATTGGTGTCCAAACAAGTGAATAACTCGACTACTAGACCTAGGTATTTCAATAAAATTTTGTGCGAAGGTGTTAAATTGGACCCTGAATGATCCTATAAAATTTTATTACAAACAGACACCAGATGGCGAAAATATTAGACAAATTCGCAGGGGGGCGGTTTTTTTTGGCGCACCCTGTACATGTATTTTATTTTTACTTTTCTGTATTCACAATGCTGGATAAAATCCTAAAATATGTTACCATGGTAACACAATATCGTAATCCACGCCGCTGATTAGTCATATCCTCTGCAGCTTTAATAGTAATTACTTTTACATCAACATTAACCTGGACCACCAACGTTATCGTCATGTTGTTGCTAATTACAAGGGTTACTAGACATGGTGTTGACATCCACTACATGCCGCCTCGAAAATTCGCTGATTTATGTGATTTACAATACAATACAATACAATACATTATAATGCAATGCGATGTAATACAATACAATACAATGAGGATGAACGTTCGGTTCCGCACCAAAGGCGACGTCGAGGACGTTTCAAGCAGACTGTGCAACTGCAAGCAGTTCTACTCCACCAGAACACATCTGCCAATGCATAGGCCGAAGAGAAAGTTACTTAGTCTATTCAATAGTACTCACGGATATTAGTCAAACTTGCATTGACTTGAGTCATTGATTCTTCAAATGATTCTTCAAATGATTTGTGAGAAACAAGAACTTTGAACAAGAAATTATACTAGGGTTATGATTGGACTAATTTGTCCATAGTGCCCCAAATGAACTTTTGATGAATGATCAAGTTGCCATAGCCTTTAGAAATAAAGTATTTAATGAAATATCAGATCTTATACAAAAGTCTTATTAATTGTACTATCGAGGGAATAAGAAGATCCCGTATTATATATTCTTCTTCTTTGATGTTTTCACTGGAGCTTAAATTAATTTCTAAGCTCTGCTTTCGAATTTTTCTTCAGATTTTTAATTTCAGATATTGCTGTTTTATGAAGAGAGTAGATGGTGACGTAGGTATTGCGTATGTAAAGACTGGATATGAGTTTAAATCAAGTTTTGTCCCTCTAATCAGTCACCAATCAGAAACGTTTATATAGCGAACTTTTTAATTAAGTCTCAGAAACGCTCATGAACCGTGAAAAAGAAAAAGTATCCTAGCCTGCTATAGAGCACAACCGATGTGGTAAGACCTCTGCTTGTCGGGAATTTGAGTACACCGAAATCAAGGCGTAGTAGGCCACTATGTTCTTCACTGCAGCATCTGGGCTAGTGGCCTTCAACGAACACCTGCCGTTTTCGGTTGATCTATATTTTCAAGTATCCAGGAACCAAGAGATAGCCATTGGATCAAACCTACAAGCTCCTGCTTCGCAATCTGGTCATGTAAACAATAGTTCCATTAATAGTGTATAATAATACTGTATATACAAATAAAGCTGTAATATTAAATTTAACGTTTGTTTCCTTATCAAAGGGTTACTGTCAGAGAGGGACCCGATTGGGACTCAAATAAGTTGCTTCCAGCTTGCAAAGAATATAAGAGTTTTGCTAACAGACACATTTTGACGAAACTGAAGCTCGTAGTTTGCCGTGTTGGATTCAGTAAATATTAGAATAGACCAGCCGAAAGCTGCACGTGTTAAGTAGAAGCCGATTAACGCAATCACTAGTTAACAAAAACAAAATTGTCTTCAAGAAAATATGGCACACAAACTCAATCAACAGTTGTATACCATGGACCTGCCGTTGGGCAGCGCACCGAGAGAGAGAGAGAGAGGAGAGAGAGAGAGACAGAGATTGAGACAGAGACAGAGAGTGACAGAGAGAGACAGAGAGAGAGAGCGGGAGAGAGAGAGTGAGAGAGAGAGAGAGAGCGAGTGAGAGGAGAGAGAGAGAGTGAGAGAGAGAGGAGAGAGAGAGAGAGAGAAAAGCTCCGAAGCAAGAAGTCAGTGACACACAGAAATGTACTAGAATACACTTGAGTCATTGGTGTTAACCTTAAGTAGTGCAACGGTATTGTAAGATATTGCGTAAATAAATACCATTCATAAATCACAAAATATGACATTTCAAACATTTGCATCGTCACTGATTCGATTTCTCTGGTCTGAGTATAAACGTAATTTAAATTACTCCACATTACAATAATATTTCAGCTCGATATTAAAAAGCCAATCTTGACGTTATAACTAGATTAATAATACAAGACGTTATAAGTCAACTCAAACCCATTAATCAATCAATTCTAACCAACGTCCCAGCGTCCGGTTCATCATCTAAAGACGATATCAGGTTTGACACTCAAAG
>JAQFZF010003139.1:0-11643 GCA_034695365.1 Enchytraeus norvegicus
GAAGAATCTGCAAGGATATGACTTAGTGGAGTGGTATAAAGCGAAAACAATAGAGGACCTAGCACAGAGCCTTGAGGCTTTAGATAATCTTTAGATTATTATTAGAAATATTTCAAGGTAGAAAAGACTACATTCCTAAGAATTTTTTTAATTGGCAACAATGTCAGTAATTGAATGATCATTATTGTGTTCGACAGTCTAGTCTATAGTATTCTTGCTCTTAGGAGATCTCAGTCGTTCTTCCAATTACACATTTCAATGCTAACCAGTATTCTGTATTTCTAAAATTATTATTTTGGTTTGTATGTTTTTTGTATGCTAAAACCTGTTGTAAATTAGGCCTATATTTTACTTTTTCAATTCTCATTCCTTTATTTATTGCATATCTAACATCTGAGTCATAATCTAACATCTGAGTCATTGTTATCAGAGAAATGTGAAATGTTGGCAGAATATCAGTGCTCGAATAACAAGTTACAATTGCAAGACAAATTGAGGGGAATCTTAATGACTGTTGAGGGGGCCTGGGGAGAGGTGGACCCCAAAAACATTGTATTTAATCATGAATTTTACCATTTTATGGTGGTTGGGCCCCCCATACCCGTCAAATCTCAGGCTATTTGGAGGCCCCCCCCCCGTATTCGAGCACTGCCGTGGATGTGTATAGACTTACAATTTTCAGTACGGTTAGTCATCTATCCATTCAGTTTAAGTTTCTATTTATATACAGTATGTTATATTTCTGTAATAAGGCTGAATATTTTTTACATGCTATTATTCCAATGACGTTGTGATAAGCCTGTATATTGAATATATCTTACGATATTAATATTTAAAAAGGTATGTTATTCCGTGTTTTACTTCGATTAATTGTTATCTTTCTGATGCAATGGTGAGCAAAGCTGCTCGTTTGGGCTTAGAGTGTTCTATGTTAGATTAGAATATTCAGTATATAATCAGCACTCTATACACTCTGCTATATAATCCTGCAATACAGGCGCTGAATTAGGGATGGCCGGGTGTCACTCCCCCGCTCCCCCCCCCTCTCCCCCCTAATTTGAAAATGAATACAATTTGACCCATCAAATACCAATTGCTGACACTTTCCCCCTCTCAATTAACCTCCATTTAACCTGGCACTGCTCGAAAGAAATGGAAATATAAAAAGGAACTATTGCCCAACCCCTTTGTCAGAAATTCCTAGATCCGCCACTGTAGCCGCATTTATTTTTATGTTCATTAGACTTGATATTTTAAATGAAGCCTTGATTGTGTTGCTCTATCGACTATATCTCATCTCAGAATACAAATCTCATTATTGATGCGTATTGTGATTGTTAGAGACGGCCCTGATATTTTTGTTACTTTAGAATTGTTGTTTTATTTTCCGTGTTGGTTCCGGGATACTTTACTGTGTTGATTCTGGCATAAGTGAGAATATAGACCAACAGAAAACTGCATGTGTCGTAAGAGGCAACTAAAGCCGATGCCGCAGTGGTCTGTGCCATGACTTCTGCATTAGTCGCCTCTACGGCACAAGACAAGCACAGGTCATGCCACATCGGTTACATGGTACCTTTAACTTTTACATATTATCTCTTATTTCATTGAACGTTAAATTTAGTACATTTGACACAATTATACATAAATATTTTAAATTTTATACTTCCGTTAGATGACTCATTGGTTGGACGACTCATGCAAAGCATCTACAGTCTACATCTGTAGATTAGCCATAATTTATTGTCCCTCATGTCGTCGTCAGATGATGAAACGGACGTTAAATTCGCATTGATTGCTTGATTGGCGATTTACTTTCCATACCTCTCTATTCTCGGTTGATTTTTATTGTCATATCTATAACTGGCAAGATACCCAAATTAAAATCCGTAGAACTTCCCTAGTATTATGTTCTTACGAGGAAATGGAGGTGTTGATTAATCCTAACTATAAACTAACTATAGAGTATCTTTCTAGCTCATCTGTCACTGATGAATCTGCTAGACCGCAAAACTCACTTTAAATTTGGCTTAGCATTTTAATATTGTACTTGCTTAACAATTAGCTTAGCATAGTATCAATCAATGAATCAGTTGCTCGTCTATGGCGCATTTTAACAATGTCTCAGAAGCGCTTTGTGTTACATGACATGTTCAGTGTACTCAACTATAGACTAGACTACAATGTTATATGTGCCAATCATTGCTGTTATATGTTATGTGTATTGTGTATTTTGCCTAGTATTCTTAGTGACGATCGATGCTCTTGACTTAAATAAAATTCTACAGCTTGCAACAGGGATGTGATATTATATGTTTTAAAATTAATTATCACACAGACATTTCACAGTTTAAACTCTATCTAAAATATTAGAGGTGCGCTTGAATGGCAATACATACCACAAATCAAAATCAAATCAAATATCGGTTTAACGTCCAGTTCATCATCATCTGACGACGATACCATGGACAAGTGGCACTTACATATTCCAGCTTAATATTGATTGATCTAAAAGTCGGGCATGTGCTGGAACATTTCACGCAGCTGTCTGGTGGCACCATGCTGTGGCACTATTTCTTCAAGCGGATGAATACTCTTAGTTTTACGAATCAAATATAGTTCTTTACTATTTTCATGTTTTGAATTCATAGGAGACTTTTTTGGCGTTTTCTTCGCCTTTCAACAACCCGGAGTTTTCAACTTTAATCTTATCCCCAGCGTTCCATGTCAAGATAATTTCGGGAGATGTAGCATTTGGATGATTTGTAGATGTATTTTGCAACAAAACCGTTGATATTTCTTGGCTGATATTTCCACTGTTGTTGACGTTATTATAAGAATATTGTGAAGTTGATATTAACTTTGAATCCGATGTAATCTTACTCAAAGACTGATAGCCTCGCTCATTTTCTATCTTTCTGATCTGCTGTGAAGGGAATGTGGAACTGTAGACATTAGTTACTGGTCGCCATGTTTGAGAATTCTCTATATTTTCTATTAGGACTGATGGTTCTTTGATCTTTGCGCTATCATGCATAACTTTCTCATCTGTTTTCATTATCCTAAAGCCAGATTTATCGACAGTTTCAGTGCCCGAAGACACCGTTAGCGACGGGTGAGCCAGAGATTCGAATCTCGCACCGATGGGTCTCGGAAAATTCGTTTTATTGGATGCGCCACTCGGTTCGGTCTTTTTAATCCGATCCGACTCCCAACGAAAGTTTATTTTATCTGAAATCCACTGTCGTCCAACTGTTCCTGTTTGAACTGGTTTATTATTTCCAGTTTGAACCGGTTTACTGTTTCCTGTTTGAACCGGTTTAATGTTTCCTGTTTGAAGCGATTTATTATTTCCTGTTGAAACCGATTTATCATTTACTGTTTGAGCTGGCTTATTGTGCCAGACTGTGTTTGGAGTAAAACTCTGCTGCTTGGCAAAGTATTGTCTCTGATTGGGAGAGCTTTGAGGAAGTCTGTATATGTCTGATTCACTGGATGACCGCTTGCGTTGTAGTTTGCCTCTATGTGTGTTGATGAGGTTCGGTTCTCCTCTTTCACTCAGCTGCAGTGTATCAGCATCTGTGTCTGTGTTGTTGTGTACTTTTGTTTGTGTGACCGGTATTTTGCCTGTTAGCCTAGGTGTATAAATCTGTTCTCTTGTTTGTGTATTTTGCAGGGTGCCTCTGTGTATGTGGCTAGATTGTATTCTTTGTGTACCTTGTAGTGTGCCCCTATGTGTGTTTGTTTGGTTAAATGTTCCTGTTTTTGCATGTTTCAATGTTCCAGAATTTGTTGTGGTGTAATCCGAGTGGTTTAGACTGACAGTGAACTGATTTGCATCGGCCTGTCGGCTGGCGAATGGAACCAGATTGAACTGGATTGGAAAGGCTGTCGGATGTTTATTTGAATGTATTCTCAAAGCAGTTACGTCGATTCTCTCTGAGCCCACGGCTGGCAGTGATCTGCTTTGAGTGTACTGCAAGTGGGATACCACCTCGGTGTCTGGCACATTCTCTTGCTTCATCTCCTTCATCTCTTTGATTCTCGTGAAATGATGAAAAGAGTTTGTTGACTTGTTTTCAACAATCTCTTCCCTGTTTCGTACAGTTTCGTATTGATTCAAACTTGAATTGTATTTTATTGACTTTTCTTTGGAACTGAATTCACGTAAACCACTTCGAACAAAAGTCTGAAAAGATGATTTCAATGCCACAGCTAATTGGTTGGAAAGATTCTTGTCCTCATTGACCTTATTTTGTAGAAATAAGTCCTGAGCTGCTGGGTCTTCGAGAGAGATTGTTGCATCATAGACTTTAGATATTGGCTTACTTTGTGTCACATTTACTGCCGTCGTAGTGCTATATACATTTGAAATCAGTTGATCATCCACGCTTCTGAATAAATCCCTGGCCTTTGCCGGATTTACATGTGTTGAATACATTTCATCGCCTTTGGAAGAGGAAACTGTCTTTACACTCTTAGATAAAATATTTTCTTTGTATTCAAGTTCATTTTTATCATTTTCAATCCATTTAGAGCGCCATTCACTTTTAGTTCTATTAGATGGAACACTTACTGACCTAACTCTATTAGCTGATGTGGCTTCTTTCTTCGCTTCTTCTTGCATGGCTCTAAATTTCTCTACCAGTTTTTTTGTAAGCAATGGTGGTGGCAACTCTTCCTCTATTATATAAGTAGCATTGGAGCTGTGAATGACCTCATCGAGTGTTACCCTATGGAGGTGTTTATTCAACAACAGGTTGGCTGGTTTTATGTAAACCTCCGGCTCTACTCTCTCGAGTCTTGTCAAATCTTCAGACATTACGGATTTTGTGTTACCATCTGATGAGATGCTCACAGTATTTTGTGGTGATAGCAGAATGAAGTTATCACTATATTCGACACCTATTTCAATACTGGCTTGACTTTCGCTGTCTTGTCTTGTTTTAGTGGAACTGGATTCCTTTGAAATCTCATTCTCATCTTCGTTTTCATCATTCCATTTTGTGATCGAGACAAAGGGATTTCTGAACCCAGCTTTATTGAAGTTGATATGAACTTCCTCGGGAATATCTGCATGTGATTTAGAATTCGTTTTTTGAAAGATTGTGTTTGACTTTTTGCCACATAGATCTTCAGCTTTAACCTCAGTATATGACTGTAATGATGTCAAAACATTTCCCTCTGTGCTCTTTATGATATGATCGACTCCATTGTTCTCTTTCACGTTTGTTTTCATCGCTGCCTCGTTTTTACATTGGTCGTTATTTGTCTGACGTTGCAAATCATCTTCGGGTTTTGTGTCAACATCCATGCCATTTTCTATTGTTGTATCTGTGGATTCAACAAATATTTGAGGCAGATTGGTGTCGAATAGATCTTGATTCGTTGTGCTGCTTTGTGGTGAAAAGGATGGATTGTAGTTATCAAACTTAAAGTGCTCATATAATTCAATTTCTATTTGAGAATTTGGGATTATAGAAAATGTGTCTTCTTCAAATTGTTTTTGACCTTGGACTAACGCGTCTGTTAAATTGGTTTGGAATTGATCTTTATTATATTGATTCTGACTTTGGACAAAGTCATCTTTTATGGCATTCGAAGTTGCAGATCTGTTTTCAATATACTGTGTGCCAGAGCTTTCACTGAATGGATCCCAGTTCTGAACATTTGAATTCGAAGTGAACAAATCATCTTCTGATGATATTTGACTTTCAGCTGTATGTTGTAGGTCCACCGTTTTGACAGATGAATTGGTCTCAGGTTTTGAATTTTGAGAAGATTGACTCTCGGTAACTTGATTCTGACCAAAGGGATCCCATGTCGTTTGGCTTAACTCTTCATTGACATCTGTGAATGCTTTAACATTGTTGGCAAATGGATCTTCGTTGTTTGGAGAACCTTCGTTGTGGGTGTCGACTTCATGTTGTACAAACTGACCGTCTCGTATCGCTTCTGTGATTAGATTAGAGGAATTAGTAGCCAACTTTATAACGAATGCCTCCTGGAAAGACTCCTCCTTTATAGGTTGGCCTACTGTTTGGTTGAATCCATCCCGAGTAGACTTTTCCTGGTTTGACACCACTTTGGTCAACTCCAGCTGTGTCGGGTTTTGAGCCAAAGTATCGACCACTATCTCACCAGTGTTTAACCGCCGCCCTGTCTTCTCAAACATCTCAGCCTTCTGGGTAACGAGCTTGCCTCTCCGTCCAGCAATCAATCTACAACAACATGATATGTCAATAGAGTAATTGAAAGGTTGGGTTAAGAAGAATAGATAATATGAGAATTGAATAATTTGTAAGACGTCGGCATTGTGCTAATAATGAATAAAATTAATGAATTCTACTAATTATTTCACACCAAAATTAGTTATTAAATTAATGCTTAACATCGTGGGATCGGTGACCGTGACGCGGACTGTGGTCCTCTCTAGTAACTCGAGAGTGGACTAGAGTAGCCAGAGTGGACTCGTTACGTTAGTAGTCCACGCTAGTTATTTTTGTGCTGTGGTGCTAGTATTGCTTCTGCTGTTTGAGACATATCTGATATCGTAGTCAGATGATGAAACGGGCGTTAAACTCATTTTTAAGTTGTTATGTTCATTGTTAAAGGAATGTACAATATGCAGATCAATAGTCCTTTATAAAAACATTGTTTGCATACCTCGGTGTGGTTTGCAGTGCGCTTATGCCCAGCACAACACCGCCAGTTGAGCAAGGACTTGCTGAGTCATCCTTTATCTTGCCTGCATCTCCACCATCTCCATTATGTGCATCACTCTCACGTAAGCCAAGTTTCAGTTCGCTTGGATGCGAAGATTGATCTCCAGAATTTGTAACCCTATCATGCAGGCTCAGTTTCTGGTCGGTTGCATGCCAAGATTGATCTATATCTTCCGCTTCACTGCTTACAAATAGGCCTACTCCATCCGAGCTATGATCCGATGGATTCGATGATTTCGACTCGGATGAGTCTGAGACTGTCCCAGAGATATCCGCTTCTGGAACTTTCCAAATGCCGATTTCTCTGCCAGTGATCATTGATGGACTGGCCTGGATGATTTGTTTTGAGTTGGATGATTTTACAGAACTGGAATCGGGTACGAACAGTATTTCCCCATTGTCTATTCCTTTGTCTGAAGTTTTTGAATGACTTGGATATGAGGTGGACAAATCTGGCATACCATTTGAATTATCTTTAGCGTCTGAAGCAGTACTCGCTATTTCTTCCACATAATCTGCAGATTGATTTTCATCGTGATTTATAGACACATTAGTAATTATTGCAACATAGCCATTTTTATCTGCATCATAAATAGTTTTTGACCTATTATTTGGATAATTGAACATATCAGAAACTGTACCACCATTGGGATGTTTAGCTGGATCCGTAAATGTGCTGTCACTGGGATCTTTAGCGATGACACTGATCTTAGAGCTGCTGCTATCTTCAGATTCCTCTCCACTACTACTACTGCTTCTACACCAACTCTGCTTTCTCTTTACCTTTGTCTCCTCGACATTTGACATAGGCCATTTCACATTGTCTCCAATATCATCTGGGCGGCTATATCTTAGGGTAGAATTGTCACCTATAGCTACTGAACCCTCTTTCAAGATTGAATCGTCACCGAAAGGGTCAAAATTTCCTTTCAGGGTTGACTTGTCACCAATAGGGTCAGATTTACCATGTACGGTTGAATTGTCTCCAATAGCAGCGGAAATACCTTTCATGGTTGAATTGTTACCAATAGCCGTTGAGCTATCATTCAGGGTTAAGTTGTCACTAAAAGGGTCATAATTACCTTTTAAAACATTTACTGTAGTTTCTTCAAGACTATTCTTATTTTTATCGAACGTTTCAACAACTAATCTATCACCCGAATTGTCCACAAACCCGGTAGCTATTGACAAATCGTCTACGTTTAAATAGTCTAGGCCTACCCGACTAGATGTGATCGTAGAATCATGTGGATCGTTGGAAATAATACTCTTGTTCTGCACTAGATCTGATGATGGGTTTGAGCTTTGCTGAGCCGCAGATTTTGTTTCTTCGTTAGATTTCCTGGATGCTGATTTAGAGACGATAACAGTTGCACTGGTTTCATTCCAAGCTTGCTCTGCTACAGAGAAATGAGTTTCAATATGATCTTTATCAGAGACTGTGAAAGGATCGACAGGTGGTTGCGTAATCTCCATTATGTAGTTTTCCAAAGCCAACAGACTCTACACATTACATCAATCAATCAATCAATCAACTCGTAAGTATATTTATTATATTAAATCGCCGCTCAATGCAAATTGCCACAGTAGCACTAAATTTAAAATGGAAAATCAAGTAGCATTGCAATTAAATACCAAAACCGTTTTGGCAGTCTAGATCTCTATGAAGTCTGTGAGAGTCTCGGATTTGATAACCAATTGATCTGTCACACAGAAATCACCATATGACTATCAAACTACTAATTGACGTAGGCCTATTTGTTTTAGTCACCTCTTAAGAAAACAAATTGCTGTCCGTCAGAGTAGCCTACAATTAAATATCATGTTTACAAAAGACATGTCCGCCACCATATATTCCTATACAATGTATCTCAGAGGCGCTTTTATAGAGTGAAGCGAAAAGTAGCCAATGTGGCATATCCTTCGCAAGTCTGGAATTTGAGCGAAAGAGTACACACAAAGCCAGGGCCCAAACCACTCTGCAGTATGTGTGTTATTTGGCTCTTCACGAAACACGTGCAGTTGTCCGTGATACTGTTTCACGTGTTCCGGACCCATCACAGATAAACACAATTCTCACATAATGTATAGAAATTAAATACCATGCTTGGAATCATTGCTTTTAATTAGGATATATTACCTTTTCTGGTGTACCAAGATCCATAAACGGATCCTCTCCGAATGGATCTTCCACAACAGAATCAAAGCTGGTCAGAGGTTTCTCCACGTCCTCAAAGACTTGAAATGATATGTCAATAGATGCCTTTAGTGCTCCGTCATTGGTGGTCAAATGTTGAAATACCGTGACGTCGTTAGTTGTTGCATATTTAGTTTTTTGCTGAAGCTCGCTTTGAACACCATCCAATGCTGGGCCCAAGTTCAATTGCTGGCCAATTTCACTAGTTCCTGGTTGTAAGGGCGTCTTTTGCGTAAACTCTTTTTCTTTACTCTCAAGTTGTTCGAATTTTGCGAAAATATCGTCCGAACCAATTTCTTCGATATCTTTGTTACCTTCTAGCTGTTCGGTTTCGAAGTACTTAGACAACTCCATGTCTGCCAGTTTTTCCTGAGTTGCGACCCAGTCACTGTTATTAAAAAATCCATCGTTGGAAGAAAAGTTATTTTGGATGAATGGATCAAAACTTCTTTCCAGCGTCATCGGCGAGATTCGAAGTTGATCTAAATTCTTTTCCAGCGATAAAGAGTCGATTGCAAATGGATTTGGCATGTTATCCGTTAATTTTCCCATACTTGTTTCCATAGATAGCGAATTGGTTGTGAATGGATCTAGTGTATTATCGGTCAATCTTGCCATACCTACAACAGCCGATTTGTTGATATTTGTCGAACTGTTGTTAAAGAGGTCCGCTGACGTTTTATCATATCCAAATGCATCGGTGGTTTGAAATGAAGCAGCTTCTACAATGAACGGACTAGAATTAGACAAGGCTGCCACAGATTGACCAACTTTTCCAGATTCACGGACAGAATTATCGAACACGGTATTCCAGTTTCCCCATGCTTGTGGATTCGATGTTTTATCTTGAATTTTTGTTTCATTTTTTTCCACGAAGAAGTCCTTCCAGTCACTTGCTACCGATTGCTTGAAATTATTTTCCATCGTTCCTACGTCTGTGACGATTGAGTGATTTCCAAAATGTAATGTTGAATCTGGAACTGAGCCAAAATTGAATGGATCTGAGATGTTGGGAATTACGTTGACAGACTTTGAGATTTGAAAGACGTTGGCGGTATTGTTAGAGTCGGTGAGGATTGAGGGTGTTAGCCAAGAGTCGGATAGAGAGAAAGCTGGGTTCGACATTTTTCTAATTGATAAATTTGAAATTATATTAAATTCATTGGAATTTGACTTGTGTTTATAGGCCTAATATACACGGTGAGTCAAAAAAGAACAGTCCCTAGAGAAATCTCAATAACTTCGTCAAACTCAATATTTGTAAAAAATATTTTGCAGACTACTAGAGGAGTACTTTCGACATCTACCCGGCAATTTTGGCCGAAAAATATTTATAAATGAAAAAGTTACAGAGTTTCTACGAAAAAATAGGAAAAAACAAATTAACAAAGCTTATTCCAATAACGGTGGCAACAGAATGGATCGAGCAGCATGGTCTGGAGTTCGTCAAGAAGGATGAATGGCCACCAAACTCACATGACATTGAAACTCTCGACTACCATGTCTGGGGCGAAGTACTTGAGCGGTACAAGGTGTTCATTTCTAAAAGGCTAGGAGCACTCCATCAGGAATGGAGAGCAAAAACAATTTTTTTTAAATGCTCCACATGGCGAAATAATATGTCGAAAACATGTGTGGTAGTCAAGTGTAAAGAATTTACGAAGAAATTTTTCCTTTTAAACCAACCCACAAGGCTGAAATCAAGAAGGCTGCTCTGGAGGCTATCTTGAAAGACTTGCCACAAGAGGCCATCGACCTGGCTGTACTAGCATTCCGGAAAAGGTTACAGGCGCTCTTTCTAAGAGATGGCGCTCACTTTGAGCACATACTCAAATAGAATTGGCATCAGCAACAAACGGCCATCTTCAAAGCCACAATTCAATAATTAATGAATGAATACCTGTTGAATAAGCTTTGTTAAATTGTTTTTTCCAATTCTTATTAGAAACTCTGTAACTTTTTCATTTATAAATATTTTTTGACCAAAATTGTAGGGTAGATGTCAAAAATCTTCCTCTAGAAGTCTGCAAAATATTTTTTTTAAATCTTGAGTTTTGACGAAGTTATTGAGATTTCGCTAGGGGATTGTTTTTTTTACTCACCCTGTAATAGCAAACAAAATTACTTTACAACTTTGTGCTTGAATGACAAAATTTGTCTTTGTGAACGATTCTGAACATTAAAAAAGCTGATACAGAATTGCAAGCTACATGCAGAATTGCAGATGGAGCTGCACTAACCCTGCTTGTACGATGTGTAACTGGGAAATATTGCCATTCAAAATATCCTTGGAACTATGTGCATGCGGCAAATAGACGTAATAATTACATGTTATGATGTCAATTTATGTCTGATAGTATTTGCAGAATGAGCAATTTATTTGGAAGCATCAACTTTTGTGCGATACCGGTACTATGCCTGTTCATTGATAAACATTAGCTCTTAGTACGCGTGGCTGGAGTTTGTACAGTTAGAATATGTAAATACCATGTCATTGCCTATGGCCTTTATTTCCATTTACTAAATCTTCGTATATTTTATTTTTTTCCTCTAAATCTGATAATAATTTCATCGCTGATAACAATGTAACTGTTACTATCAATAATACATGTTTAGATAGAGTGAAATCTATCAAATTTCTTGGCATAGTCTTGGATGAGCTGTTGTCTTTTAAAGAGCACATAGTGTCTGTTGCCCGTGGTATTAATAGTGTAAATGGTA
>JAQFZF010003140.1:0-11643 GCA_034695365.1 Enchytraeus norvegicus
CGCAAAGAAAGCTTGACACAAAGAAAGATAATGAATAAAAATAATTATAAAATAATAAGTTTATCCCTGAGAGAAATGGATTATTAAAGTTACTTAGAGCTGTGAGACTATTTCTGTGAGTAGCGAGAGAAGTTGCTCTGCTTTGTTTATGTTTTCATTTGTGCTGTGTAACTTGAAGAATTAGGCGGTCACTCATTTGTTTCCTTAATCATTTGTACTTCCTGTCTCACTCATAACATCTTCTGCTCACAATACAACCAGCAGGGTTAATATGTTGCAAATGGTTATGGTATGGTTCTGGTGCTGTATGTTGAATCTGTTGTGTTTCGACTATTACTATAAGATACTAGTTAAATTATGTGTCAATGCGGCACTGGTTAAGAGGCGTGCCTGTATCACGCCTCTTGAGCCGATTTCACCAACTTTTTACAGATAGTGTACAATGATGTTAGAATGCTACCTGCCAAATTTCAAAGCCATAGGATTAAAACTGTTGAAATAATTGAATAAAAACCATCGATAAAAATGTCATTAACATAGTTCGTAATGTCATTGAAAATTAGCGGATTTCTTTTTGGGGTTAGTTTTAGGGTTATGTAGGGGTTGGGTTAAGGCTAGCCTAATCTTACAAAAGCACCCGCTAATGAAACATTATTTTGACATGTTTTTATTGAATAAGTTAACCAGTTTTAATTCTAGGGTTTTGAAATTTGGTAGCAGCCATCTGACATCGTTCTACACTATCTGTGAAAATTTGGTGAAAATCGGCCCAAGAGGACTGGTACAGGCACGCCTGTACCAGTGCCAGAGATTGATTGAGAGTTTTATATTATATGTATATAATAATATATAATATACTTTTGTATGTATATATAATATATATGTGTATATATATTATATGATATTGTGTAATTGTGTGAACTTTGTGAAAACTAGTGACTACAAGTTAGAAATATCTTCCTATACCAGTATAATTAAGTTAAGTTAAGTTAAGAGAGCTGACATGTGTGTGATAGGGACGTGATTGTACTTTTATTTATCCACTTCTAATTTTTTGGCATGCTGTGATTATTGTATGAAGTTTGGGTAAACCTGGTAACGGCGGTCCCAAATTCCAATTCACGTCCGATTTTCTTGATATCTACACCAAAAGCGTAGAATGGCCATACAATTAAGTTGACCAAATTTCAGAATTATATCATTTATACTTTTTGTTATATTTATAGAAAACTGACGTTAAATAATGAGCGTTTTTGCTAGGATTAGGGTTCGTTTTTAGGCTAATTTATTGTTAGTGTAGGGTTTGGGGTGGTGTTAGACCTAGTCTGAGCCTATTCCCAACCCCAACCCCTACCCTAACCTTAAAATAATATTTTCCACCAAAAACTGTAACTCTAACACTAAGCCTAAAATCATAATGATAATTTGCGACCGCCATTACCAGGATTACCAAAGTTTGCATACATGTTATTATTCAAAGTATGAAATTGAAGTTAAAATTGTTATCTTTCTGTCTTAGTACATTAGGCTCATCTTTTCGTCTGCTTAATTCAGGAAAGAAGTTTACTTGAACTTATACAGGGTGCTCAGCACTCAGGGAAAACAGGAAAAAGTCAGGGAATTTGGGTGACAGGGAAAAGTCAGGGAATTTAATGTCCAAATCAGGGATAAAATTTGGGTAATCCTTTTAACGGCGGTCCCAAATTATTGCTGTAGTTAAAAATGTGTGCATGTGTCATATTTGTTTCAACTGCTGTGCAAGGGTCCAGGCACGGATTTGGGGGGGCCATGGCGCCCCCTCGAGCCGAGGGGGGCCAAGAAAAGAAATTTAATGTAAAATTAGACAATTTTCTGAAAATGGTGCATTAAATTCACATAGTTTACCATTTGTCCCCCCCCTCGATTTTGCTTGCCCCCCCCCTCATTATTTTGCATGGCCCCTCTCTTAAAAAATACATGTAGTTGCCCCCCCCCCCTCAAAAAATCCTAGATCTGCCACTGTTAGAGTCTGGAGGGTTTGGGCTAGGGTTAGTCCCCAACCCTAACCCAGGTCCTAACTCTAACTGTAATCTGCACTATTTGCTTAAATAAATAAAAAATCTGATGTATGGAAAAATTTGGGACCGCCGTTACCAGGATTACCAAAATTGTATTGTTTTTCCGTACTTCTTTTTCAATCTCCAGTAGCTTGCAAAGTTTAATATTTGGACGTGAAACAAAATAGAATAGTATACAAAAATATGAGTTTGTTATTAAGATGGGACATGTATCAACATTTGTTATGCTGCCGTATGTCATTTGGCGCATCGATTAGATTAGAAACCTTTCTTGAATAGTCGGCGATTTGAAACCGTACATGGCGACGCGCGTAATTTTGGGTTAACATTGGTCAGGGAAATTTTCTGGAGATCAGGGAAAATTCAGAGAATTTAAATAGGTCAGGTCGCTGAGCACCCTGATAAAGACTTTGGGGGCAACTTTCAAGAGCAGAAGCTTTCACTATGGTTCATGCATTTACAAATAATAGCCTTTAGATGTATATCATTGTATATCATTGTGCTGTCAAATAGTCATTATGTCGTGTTTAGTGTCTAGTTGTTTACTACAGAATTGTAACGACAGTATGAGCGGAGGAGACAACATGGCGGCACCCATTAAGATGGCTGACCTGTGTCGACTGGCTCACGAGGGTCAGTGCAGTGTGCTGAGTCAACAGCTGCGTGAAGTCAGCAGCGGAGTCAATGAAATCAACAAACAAGACGGCTGGGTCAACAAACCTGACGAGGTGCGAGGAATTCTTGTGTTACATTGTGTCATTGCAGTATATATCGATAAATATACAATTTACAACATTCATAAACTTCATTAAACATAAATAGTTACGTTGAATATTTGTTGAATATTACGTTGTTGAATGTTGTTGTTACTTACGTTAATTACGTTACTACGTTAATTACGTTTACGTTAATTACGTTGTTGAAATGTTGAATATTACATAGAACAATTTTCAGCCATATTTTAAATCTGACATAAATAGACACATCCACGTTTGGTGAATCTATTTAAGATTTTCTCACAGCCAAATGGTCCCGACTAACTAGCCAAGGTTGAATTCTAAGAGCTCTACTAGGTCACCTCTAAAATTCATGCAAGACGATACTCAAGAATACATGGACTATAAATTCTAGAGTATCGTCCCTAGTATTCTAGTTGATCAACAAAGTTCTGCTGTACAATGTTGACATGTACGTAGAGTGGGCTGCTGAAGGCCATGCACTACATGTACCTTGCTGATCATGATTAATTGTGCTTTATTAATTAATTAATTAATTAATGGCAATGTTAATTTTATACACAGAGTGGGAGGAGTATGTTACACTGGGCGGCGACTGGCGGCCATGTTGACATTGTACGTTTGTTGATCAACACGTACCAGGCTGAGTCTGATCTCAATGATGACGTGAGTTGTTCTTAACCAAATCACTTTTATTCTGATCGTAATTGAAATTTTGCGCTTGTTTCAACTACTGTCAACTGTTACCTAATAGGCTTGTTGTTGTTGTTGCCTACCCGAGGATCAGCCGTGGTGCTGACCCCCTCTATCTTCGTTCTTGGGAGCGTTCCTCCAGGCCTCGCCGCCAGGTATCCAGCAGCTCTGCCGCCTCGCAGGGATTGTTCCATAAGTCTACTGGAGTAAGTGTTGTCTGTATTGTGTGCATTGAAAGAGGTGTATTGTGTCATGTGTTTGGTCAGAGCAAAGGGGCAGAATGGTGATGGGTGTTCAGAAGGGTTAATTTCGTGTAAGTAGGATAAATGGAAGGGTGACTTGTTACTTGTTCCTTCTAAGGTTGTTGAAGACATCTGAAGAAATGAAAATAACGCAATATACTCTACGTGTATTTGATGTTGAAATAAACATTCTCTCTCTCTCTCTCTCTATCAGATATCATTAAGTATAATTGTATGTATAATGTTAAGTTTCATCGTTAAATCCTCATTTATTGATTGAATGTTAGTTTGAAAACTCTAATTCATACAGGGCTGTCTAACCCTTCTTGGTACCTAATAACAAAATAAGAAGAATAAAAAAAATTAAGCTAATTTTGTTGTTGACGACAGAGAGCAGAGACGAACCCAAACTTGACGGCCCACACGGGGTAGATGTGACCCTTGTAGCAGACAACATTGGACCAGGTCATCAGACTCCATAGTCTCACTGCAAACATCAACACGTGTTATAATGACAACATTGGGCCAGGTCATCAGACTCCATAGTCTCACTGCACACATCAACACGTGTTATAATGACACCATTGGACCAGGTCATAAGACTCCATAGTCTCACTGAAAACATCAACACGTGTTATAATGGTCCATGAAACTCTGCGCTCAGCAACCTCACGTCGTCGTCAGATGATAACCAACGGTAAATTGGCATTGATTGATTGATTGAACCTGAGCATTTAAAATTCCATGACTTTGCAAAAAGTCTAAAAGCCTAGATAGTCTTAAGAAAAAATCATGACCACATCTAGACAAAAAAATAAGCAGTATTTTAAGTAATTGAGCGATATTTAATATTTGAGCGATATTGCTTCGAGTCATGTCCGAGGTCATCTAGGAGGTCCATGGTTCCGTTGCTATGCACACTTGATTGTTTAGTTATGCTAGTCATTGATTAGTTATTGATTAGTCAATGATAAACAAACAAGTTTAATCATAAATTCTAATTTTTCTGGAGTTTCATAACAATTATGACCACCGCATCAGATATGTAACATTTAAAATACCTTTACCAATAAATGTAACTACATAAAAAACCTACGAAATCACCGCATTTGATTGAAATATGAGAAAACAAAAGCTATTCCTATGCATTTATATGGTGAGACTTGTGAATCTATCAACTCTGACCTTCATCTTATGCGTGACCTAGATACTACGGAGCATGCGCGTCTATTAAAGACCTTAAAGTTTCACAATTATTATGACATCAATGTCACTGATTTCATGGTGTTAAAAATAACACATCTTTTATTATTATCAGCACATAGAGTTCCAATAAAATCTCCTATCTCTACCCGTTATCGCTTGATCTGAGTTATAATAGGACCTTATGTAGAAAAGAAAACCAGAAAGGAAACTAGTAAAATATCAGTATAAACTTAAAGTCTCCATCATTATTAGTTTTATGGATAAATGGACTTGCACCTTGTTTGACTAGTATTTTACAACCAATTCTCCTTCTAAACTCGACATTTTATAACTGCTTATGAGTGGATCAGCTAGTATGGCTTGTGCCACTTGAGACGTCCCAGACATCGCCTTCAGCGGATGAAACGGACATTAAACCCATGTTGTTTTGAATTGTGACATTCTAGTAAACTAACTTTTAGTGATATTGTCAAGAGTCGCGGTAGATATTTTCTTGATGCCCTTCACCACATCCTGAGGCCTACAGTCATAATCGACTGACCCATATCCCATTGTAAACAGGCTTGAAACAAGATCACAAACGATTCTTTCTCGTAGAATCCTTCTTTCTGCTTCTTTCTCCTTATTATCTGTCTTCATGGTGTCGTTAGGAATTGACTCTCCTTTCACGTCATTTGTAGCGGGACTAGCTGGATCTCCTTCTATTTCATTTCCTACGGTCATCGGCTTTTCGTGATTTGTTTTCAGCAATGATTTATTAAGTAGTTGGTCTTCTATCATGATTTGTGACTTGTTTCCCTTTCCTGCAATTTTGCCCATTGACTGGTCTGGTTTCACGTTCTTTTGCCTCGATTCATCTTTTCCAGAGTGCGGTTCGATGGTTTTCGATTCATAAACACTACCAGAGATCAATCGATTATCTACAGGTTTAGCGATGTTGTCCCTAGAATTGTCAGGACTAATGCACCTCTCTGTTATGCCGTTTTTCTGATGATATGTTGCCAATGCTAAGTCCTCGTCAGTTGGAATTGAGCAGCAAAGATCCACAATTTCTCTGGCCAATGCACTAATAGCTGTTGGTTTCTTTAAGTTGCTGTTTAAACAGAATAGAATTATTATATAAAAAAACTCAAAAAATAGACTTTCTTTATTTAAAATATTTTGTAAATATAAAACAATAATGAAATAAACAACAAGTTAACAAACAAACAGAACTTAAATAAGGTACATAACGGGACTTGCACTGTTTTGGATCTCGCTTTCTCTTTTTGCTTGTGCATTTTTAGGAGTGTTCTGGTGGTTGGATGCTGTCTGTAGTTGCACATCCCACTTGGGACGTCCCTGACATCGCCTTTGGGTGAGGAACCAGACGTCAAATCCTCATTGATTGATTGATAAGTTTCATAACAGCCAGAATTCATTAAATAATGTTCAACCATTTCTCTCAACAACTCTCTCTCTCTCCCTCTCTCTCTCTCTCTCTTCATTCAATTAGAAGTAATGTACATTTTTTATTAATACGGTGTATTAAATTAAAAAATAACTATGTAAACAATGCCGTAAAATTATGCAATTGATGTGTTAGCATCTTTCATGTATTTCATGTATATAGAAACAGTAGATTTAAGGAGTATATAATTATATCGTCATGAGGAATACAAAAATCGAAAGCATAATCATAAGCAGAAAATTAGAAGAAAAGTGTTGCAGAGGAAGACAACAAATTACCTATACTAAGTCTCCACGAATTGTATGAAAGTAGAAAAAACAGAAATGATCAAAACTGCAAGAGAACGTGAACTCTGGCAAACCATGACCGTCAACGCCCGGAATGGGCAAGACACCTAAAAAACAGATCTATATCTAATCAGTATCTCTACATTGGAACAATATTTTTTTTTATAAAAAAGAAATACTAATTTAATGCAACAATGTAACTTTCTTAATTAATTAACCAATGAACAGAACAAAATATAAGGTCCATAACTCTCTCTCGTACTCACGGAGTCTCTAAATCTCACTCTGTTTCACTCTTTCTCTCTGACTCTCTAACTCTTACTCTGTCTATATAAATATAATTATTTGTTGTGGAATAATTATGATAAAATGTAAATAATAAGAGATAACAATAAATAAGTAAAATAAATAATAAATAAAATTAATTACAATTAATAAATTAATAATAATAACTAAAAAATATCATAATGAATAAAATTACAAAATATGATGCTCAATAAATCATAGAAATATCAATCCTAAATTTATGTTAATTAATTATTATTTTACGATTTTTTCGAAAAACACACGTATATTCAGGTAATATAACGTTAAAATACATAAAAATTTCAAATACTGCTATTTGGTGTATTCTGCATTTCATATAGTTATTCTGGAAAAAAGGTAAATTTATTCGTAAAAGTCCCCGTGCATTGAAACTTATTCACTTCAAATGAACTTAGCATTTATATTTAATTTGCGTAATGTTTTATTTGTATTTTTCATTTTTTAGAAGTATGTGAAGTTTATCTGAACAATTACGAAATTTATTAAGGAAACTGTTCGTGCCTTTGAACTTATTTTACATTTCTTGCTCATTGATTTTTGTTCATTGCTAATTAGCCACCAAGAATTACTGTTAGTTATATAGATATATTGTAACTTGTGTACCCAGTCTATTCTTACTGTAACAGTGATTCTTACAGGGTTGTCTAACCCTTTTTGGTGTCTAATTAAAAATTAAAAGTTAAAAAAGGCATAGCCTTGCCATGGGATCAACTTGATGATCGATGGGGTGCTCATTAGTGAGCGTGATAGCAGACTGTGTTTCAGAAGATGTACCTTGGACCTGCCATTTGGCAGTGCACTAGAGAGAGAAAAATATTATATCATACCAGCATGGCCTGCTAGTTGTATCCAGGAGTTCTTTCTGTACTTGAGCAAAACATCGCTAGCTGGCGCTGTGAGGTCTAGAGCGTTCTGTTCAAATAGCAATACAATACAATACAATACAATACAATATGGGTCTAACGTTCGTCTCATCATCTAATCAGGGAGATATCAGGAACTTTAGAAAATATTGACATATTTCTGAATATTATATTTATTAGTCATTAAATTTTAATTCTAAATCAGTTACAATTATTAATTAATATGCAGGACAATTAACTTAATCTTGACATATTCCGGTATTTAACACTAAATATTTTCTAAATTGTGTGACTACTGTGCCAAGACATTGCACTACGTCCTGAGCTAGTATTGCCTGACCGGCCGAAGAGCTGATCGTTGGTTGATATTTGGCAGTCGCTAATCATCTAGTTATGACACAAGCTCAAACTACCAACAAACCAATCGTAATAAATTCTTCAAACAACGAAATTAACATAAGATTTCGAAGCCGGGAGGATATATGCTCGCACATCAGTGACGGATGAGCCTAGGGATTCGAACTATGAACCCAAGGAATCTGACTCAAACAACTAACCTACAACGCTACTGGCCCAGCAAATCCTGAAATATAAAATGGGCTAAAATGAAGTAGAACAGTTCTAAGCTAAGCTGTAAAGCTAACATCTGTTTCCGTATCGAATGATACTGTCAGAGACGGACTCGACTGGAACACGAACCCGTGACATCCTGATTATTGACAGCAAGGGTGTTAACGACTACGCTATCAAACAGAGGAAGAACAGTGCAGATCTGAAGGCAAATAGTATTTGACACATTTACTGTGAGCCCAATGAATCAGCACATGTTAAACCCAAGGGTATGACGATAATCCAAACATAACAACTTGAATCCGTAGAGCCTATTCAACCCTATGAATTGACCCTACTTACATGTATATATCGAGGCTTTTATTTACCACAAGACTACCTTATGGGGTTATAACTACTTATAATATAAAACTTCGTTACTTATTTGTCCCTGATATCACCGTCAGATGATGAATCAGACGTTAAACTGATATCTATATTTAACTTTTATTGATTAATTGTAAGATAGTAGATTTGTGTTGAGTGTATAAGATTAGAAGTTGTTTCCTAGTTTACTGTTGCGGTGCTTGGTAGGGAATGAAAATTTGCAGTTAAAATATTAAAATTGGTTAGTTATTTGTCCCTGATATCACCGTCAGATGATTAATCAGACGTTCAACTGATGTAGAATAGTAATTAAGATTATAACTAATGTCCAATTTCAATCAATCAATCAATGAGGATTTAACGTCCAGTTCTTTTTTTCATTTTTTTATCTTATCTCTACAAATATCGTGACCGCTCGTCATTGGTCAAAACAGTCTGTAATGCAAAATTACACACTTATCCTGTTGCCTTGTCACTCCCCCCCAACTAACAACAACTTATAGCGGGGACCCTAACGTCCTTTATGATCTCTCGTCGAACAATAGACGGGGACCCTAGCGTCACACAATCATATGATCAATTTATTTTGTAACCGCAAGTAAGTGTGATGATCAAGGCGTTTGTAATACAAACAGAATAGTTTGATTACATTACATTTATTAGATACATGTGTTAAACAGACTTTTGCAGCTTCAAAATATCGTTATTGTATTAAATGTATAAACTCATTTCTTTTGTGTAATTAATGGTGTATTTAACAAGCATTTTTTTGTTTTGTTATAGACGTCACAGTACTTAGTTTGACGTATGTTACGGTATGCATTATTAGAAACTGGACTAACCAGCTTTGTTGATGTAATTTGTAATTTGAATTATAAAAGTTCGCAATAATTGTATTTATGACAGCAATAATGACTTAAATAGCTAAGTGAACATTCTTCGTGTAAATTAAATGTCTTCAGAAAATATTTTATTGACACCTTTATTCGTTTGTTTAATGTCAATAATAATAGTCTAATATACAATAAGCCTTCTGCCGTCTGGTGTAATAAAGATTGATATATTGGGCCATGTCATATATAAGGAGATTTATAAAGCGCCGCTCTATGCGATATGCCACAGTGCAATTAATTATTAGCTCGACTGAATAATACAGTTTTTATTTATTTTTTTAACATGGTAATGAGAGTTGTAAGTCCCGCAGATTTACTGGTAGGCTGTTACAAACCATTGGGCCAGTTGCACTGAAAGCTCTGGAGCCCATATTTGTCTTTACCCGTGTAATGTTTATAATGCATGTTATTTGGTTACTGAAAATGTGTGTATGATGCAATATTGTGGTTTTGAAATAAAATAACTAACTAACTAACTAACTAAGTGAGTTCTGGTTGTATAGAACCGCTTGCAATTGCATAGCCTGCTTGAGACGTCCCTGACATCGCCATCGGGTGAGGAACCGGACGTTAAATCCTCATTGTACTGGATTGTATTGTATTGTGATGACGTCTTTACAGTACCATTAATATATGAGAAGTATATTTATATCATTGTGCACAATGAAATTCATTTTCAGTAAATGAGTTAATATACATCAATTGTGCAATAGCGAAATGATTAACGTCTGTGTCTCCGAGGCCTCTACTCGTGGCCTCGTCTGTGTCTCCGAGGCCTCCACTCGTGACCTCGGTACACACAGGGCATTGCGACAGTCTTCAGCTCGCATAACTACGTAGTGCAATGTAGTCCCTCCCGACCCATTTTCGTAATGAACAGAAAAACTGCCTGCACATATGTGGAATTTATAAATACGTAATTAATGCAGACCTGTGGCCACTCCAAGCATACTTAATATTATGGTGCAAACGCTTAGGCCTATATCAACTTTTTTATTATACACCATGTATAGTTGTGTATACACACTAGATCACAAAGCAAATAAAAATTCAATATAGGCCTACCACGCATTCTACACACACTATTTCATGCATGAATTAATCAACCAGAGGCAGTCATGATAATATCTCTACGTTTACAATCTACTTGTAACTCTAAATATATCTCTGTCGGCAGCTCGCATACATAATACTTTTTGATTCTGTAGAACAGAATTTTCATTGTATCAAATCTTCCGACCAAATATGACATTTATGCGCATGTATACTATACAAGCATTCGCACATTACACTTGTATGTAAGCTTACAGTGTTCATATAAACAATGCAAGAACCATACATGTATTGTATAAACAGTTGAAAACACACACATACACATATATCGGCTTAGCCAAACAAACAGACACAAATATACACAATATCTATTTAATGTACAATTGTATATACATATAAAATTGTATACATTAAATAAAATAAACAGTATTAAACAGTGTTTTTGTATTATATGAAATACAAAAACAGGCACGCAAGCACACAACAAGTACAATACACACATACAATATCAAACAATCTCTAATTTTAATGAGCAGTAATTGACATCACCACAAGCTATATTTGAAACTCTGTATATTTATATATCATCACACGGCGTGACTTACACTGCATTGTAACCCACGCTGCAAAACAGTCACTCACACGGGCTCTACTATTGATAATACAAACATATCACAAGACATTCGTGGATAGCTCGGATGTGCTAGCAAACGAAACTGAATCATAACTTATACGAAGTTGTGTTAAGATGATTATGATCCCGTCAGACAGTGTCAATTAAAAATTGTTAGTATGTTTCCGGGTTTTAGCTACGGTAGAAGTCAGGGTTTTTTTTAAGCAAAATTTATCACTGCACAAATCCAGGATTTATCATTGTCCAGGATTTGTGCAGTGATAAA
>JAQFZF010003141.1:0-11643 GCA_034695365.1 Enchytraeus norvegicus
TTGCCTCCAATGAATAACCATGTGTATATGACACGCAGAAATGCATCCTGCAGAACATTTAAGCTCTCTGCTAAGCGGTCTTCTTTGTGCGACAAAAACTTTATTACTCGCATGATTCTGGACGATGCCCGAAGGCCTTGTTAATTACTAACTATTTATATGAACTCTATCCTTAATGTATTAATAATTAATATCACGTCATGTCTCTCATAAACAGCCAACAAGACTCAGTCATTAAGGCGATATAGTCTAATTAGATGTCAATAGCTTAAAGTAGTCCCACTATGACACTCAATTTTATATGGGTTATATCTTACCAGCTTAAGGCTAATGACATGGGCCTATATAAAAGCCGATTCTTTGACTGAATTATCAGCAAAAGTGACTCTTCTTTCCGTGAAATTATTTAATTTAAAGCATAATTTTGTTGTAGGGTAATTAATTTGGTTTATTTTGTCTGCTCCATTGATCTGTTATGATGTAGGGCCTCGGAAAGCTGATGGTTATTTTTACTTGACACTAGAGTGGCGTTCCGTCGTGTTCAGCCTCAATTTAACCACTGCGTGTTAGACAGATAAAAAGAATGTCTACTACTTTGAATTTACATAAAGCTTTGCGACAATTCGACTGCGCGAAATAACAGTGTTTACGCAGACCTACGTGTGTATGATTAATTTGGAAACTTGGCGCTACCTTGCCAGCTTAGCCGAGTCTGCATTGTGCACTCTGTTGCATTGACGCCGCTATTGAAAAGACTGTGTGACGAATATTGGAGCTAATTTGAAAAGCTAATTCCGTAAGTTCAATCCACCGACTTGAATTAACCATGAGTTGGGAGTGCGGAGTAATTATTTTTTAATTGAAAGAATTTCAATTTAAAAATAATTAAATAATTTTTAAAAGATTAGAACTCTTCCGGTTCTTGAAAGTAACAGAAAATAGCTTCTCAAATGCTAGCCTCTCTTATATTATGTAAGTGGTTCATATTCTCAATTTATTTCACAAAAACACAAACATCTGAAAACAGTAAAGCGTTAAACTAAGAATATAACCGTCATTATCAAAGAGTTATATAAATCTGTAAGATTACATAGAACTTAAGCTATTATGAACAATTATGACATTAAACAACAAATAATAGTCTAGCATTTCTATCTGAATCCTTATGTAACCCGCAGTGACGAGCCTTATGAAAAATTACTTTATTAGCAGAGATAGTACATTAAATTTGTAAATAAAGGATAACATTAATTCGATCTGTTGTTGGTTTCGGAAAACTTGAGAATCTCGACCTAGCCACAAGACACACGTCCATGAACACGCAAGTCCATATCAAGTTCCGAGTAATAGTCATAAGTTATCAACAACGGACCTGGAGTCTAACTTGAGTCGAGTCAACGACTTGAGTCATACATGCTATAGGATTAGGAGAGAGAAGGAAAACAAGATAGGCAAACAATACAGTGGCATAAAACACAGTGGCATACAACACAGTGGCATACAACACAGTGACAAGTATGTATACGATACAGGGGCATACAATACAGTCACAGTGGCATACGATACAGTGGCATACGATACAGTGGCATAAGATACAGTGGCATACAATGCAGCGACATACAATACAGTATTACAGTGGCATACAAAATACAGTGGAATACAATACAGTGGCATACAATGCAGTGGCATACAATACGGTGCATGTCCGTTAGCAGAACTCTGCTTCAAATGCATGAACTCGCGAAAAAGTTACACGAAAGCTTACGACATCTGGTGTACATGTATAGTTATAAAGGCCTACATTATATGCCTATACATATTACCTATAGATAATATGCCTATAGATATTACAGTTACATTATATTACATTTGTGAATGGATAAGAAAATGTAAAGTGGTGTCTTGATACCACTTGAACCCATATAGTAATTGGCCGAAATGTGGCCAGTTTTAAATTCAGACTTCATTAATTAATCAGGTGAGTCTTCTAGTCGATAGGATCACTCATAGCAAATTCTACGTGTGCCCTTCAATGCAATCTGCACTCTTTCAGATGGCAGGTCCAGGGTACAATTTTCTTCTTATTAATGAGCAATCTTTAGATAGACTCGAAGGTAGATAAATCAGAGGTCTAGCACTCAATCTTATCGTTCATGTAGTTGCAGCCTTCAGCAAGCTGCTTTACTCTCCATTTATATGAGCAGGATTGATGAATGACACGCTCTAGAACAGTATTTCTCAAACTCGACGGGGTCGCGACCCAGTAAGAATATAAAACTTTTTAAATTTTAACCCACCAAGCATTTTTTAATTTATCTACTTTTGGATATTTAGTGTTTTCTGAATCATAAATGTATCACTTGTATTAAAGTCTTACAAAATTAGATGTTAGTGAAAAGTGTAAATCTTCAGAGGGCCAGAGGCATACGCAAATAAGAGTTTGCTCCTTGTAGGCTTGTACAAAAATATTGATCTGTAAACAAATTATTTAATTGAGATCTCGGCGACCCACTGGAAATGAGTCGGCGACCCACCTGTGGATCGCGACCCACAGTTTGAGAAGCACTGCTCTTGAAGATATCTCTCTTCCAGTGTGGCCTATTGCCAAATAGTAGGTCCATGGTACACACAAATTCAGTCTGCAACACACTCACTCATGAGCACTCCATCTATCAACAACTTGACAAACTGATCCTATACATTTACGACCCCTTTAGGCTTTATCTTTGTAGGCTTTATCTTTGGAGAGTAGGGATTCCAGGGTGGTTTCCCATTGCCTTCTTTATCACCACACAAGCTAATTGAATTAGGAAATGCCGGTTTACTCGCCAGATGGCGAGTATGGCCTATAATATCACGAAATGAGCACACCCTCGATCAAGAAATTGAATCCATACAAAAACTATATCAACCCTAAAATGATTTCTTCTTCAATGGTGCGATATGGCCCCTGAGGTGGTGTTTCGTTGTATTCTTCGTTTATCTGACTTGTATCGCCTACGAGCACGCAATTTCTAACATTATTTAGAATATTGTTTCCTATCTTTCAGCATGTAGCTTATTATTTTGTCCTGTAGGCCTGCTTAGTGCTGGTGCACTGTGTTTATAATCATACAGTGAAAGCCTACCTTGTCTGCCCTATGCGGCCGACCTCTGCTGTAAATTATAAAACCATTTAATATAGTGATAGTTGTCGGACCTTGTGCACTGTTATCTGTTCTGCATTGTATGTTTATAATAGTGGCCTAGTGTTAATAGTTTTGTATTGAATTTTCTCAATTCTGTTCAGCTTTATATCGATATCTATAGTTGTTATTCAAGTTCATAAATGTATAATAAGTTAACATGCTAGTTTATTAGTTTCTTGTGTTTAATGTTTCGGGATATTTATTTCACTTTTCGTTTGTTAGTTTGTTCAGTTCTAATCAGTGTTATAGTTTTTGTCATTTGAAAAATTGTAACAATTGTATTGCTGGTGTGGGCTGTCGTGCCTGAGATGAATAAATAAAAAAATAAAAAAATAAAAAAATAAAAATTAGGATATATCTAAATAAAGCCTAAATTTCACGTTAGAAAAATAATATTTTGTCAATGAGTTATATCGAGCTCTCTCACACGTGAACTCAATATTCTGTAAGCTGCTCTGTTTAAGTGTAACATAAATATCCGATCGGTAGCATTACAAATTTGGTTTACAACGGTTGTTTAAAAGAGTCTAATATATAATTCAGTTAAGTTGTTGATAACAGACTAGGGTAAGCTACTCAAATTGCCTCCCCTTGCTCAGATAAGGTTGCAATTTACCGCGGTTGCGAGGTATGTGGCCATTATAGACAATAATATGCGCCAAGTTTAATTTAGAATGCTTGATTAGTTTCACGTTTAGAGAGAGAAGCCTTAGGATGATAATTATAGCCTACTCCATTGATCATTAACATTGTTCATAGACTAATCAAACCATCAACAATGGAATTCCCACCTCAGAGTGACTTGGTGCTGGTTCACAACGCTAAGATTTGGCAATCCGGAGGTGAGGATTGGGATTGGATGATCTTCAACTCTTCCGCCGGATTCATAAGTCAGGTTGGAAGAGGCAAGGGTCCGGACTCTGCTGGAGACTTCCCGGCAGACAGGAAGGTGGATTGTGGTGGAAGGAGAATACTTCCAGGACTTCACGAATCCCATATCCATGTCCTCAATATTGGCAAGTTCAGAAGAGCCGTGGATCTACATGTAAGCTATTTGTAAATGTGAGCCTGTGCGCAATAAAGTTCATACTTGGAATTTAATTATAGATATTTAATTAAATATTGTATATCTGATTAATAGAATAATATATCCTAATAATATATCTATCCAGTTTTCTGACAACGGCAGGTCAAATCCATACACATTCTGACTCTGCAATACCCTTGCGCTTGAGCATACACTATAAACGCAATTTTTTTTCTGTATTATGTGGAAATATATTAAATTCAGATTGATCTCCAGTAGGCCTACAGTTTTCTCGTCGACGAATGTTATCAGAGACGATACTCAATCATAATTATTATGAAAGTTAGTCTGCATAGCTTCGTTTATCTGCATGTAGGCTTTCGTAAATTATATTATGCGCTGTGGGTTATATTACACTATAACCGCTACAGCTACATTGTATTTAAGTAGTTAAGAATTATTATAGTTAAGTATTATGTAGTTAAGAAATATGAGCACCATCAATATTATATCTGCAGTATCATCTACTGTTAAAGTTACATAGTACACAGAGGCCAACTTGGAGCAAATAGTTTGTATTACATGTATGTCATACAATGCTAAGTACATATTTGTTTCTAATACTCAGGGATGCAGTTCACCCAAAGAACTAACTGAACGAGTGAGGCAGCATGCTGAGAAGCACAAAACTGACGAATGGGTTTTGGGTATGGGTTGGGAGCAGTCATTGATGGGGCGCTACCCCACCAGGGCGGACCTGGACGAGGCCGTCAGCGACCGACCCGTCCTTCTCAGTCGAGCCTGCAACCACATCGTCGTCGTCAACAGCTTAGCCTTGACTCTGGCAGGTCTGTTTCAGTAGTTATTTATTTTAATTTAATATTTCATCATCGTTCACATCACATTTCATAAATTGTGCGTAGCAACAATCGTGTCAAGTGAAAAGCCGAATAGAGTGGCACTTCAAATATTAAAAGAATTCTGGTCAGCACAATGAGAATATGCGAGTGTGAATATCACTCACATGGAATAAGTATCGTTTTCGAATATGAATTTTGCTATTAAATAAATAAACAGATTGTAATATTAAAAATTCAGTGGGGCTATTTCCTAGCAAAATCTTGAACATACGAGTGAATATATCACCCTTGAATAGTATCCCTGCCGTGCTTCTGTAGGCCTATATCATCATTCATCATGAATGATCTTGTACTACAATCTGTATTTTAGTCTATTGTGGTATTCGAAGCACATGCATATCTTCGCATATCTTCGCATTCGGTGCGCTATTATAAATTATTACTGCATTAAATTGATAAATTTAACCTCATCTATCTATATCTATCCAGTTCTCTCCCACGTAGCAGGTCCAAGGCAAAAATTCACACACAATCAACTATCCCGCTCTTTAATGAGCACACCATCGGCCAACCTAATAAGTCCGTCTCATCACAAAGGCTTTGCCTTTTACACACCTAAAATGATGCCTTTTTTCAAGGAAAATATAGGTTTCTGAGGTGGTTTTCCATTGCCCTCCTCAGTATCTGCGTTAGTCGGCTCTTACGAACACGTGCAGTTATAGGTTGGACTATCTCAAATATCCCGGACCTAACACGGGAAAAACCTCATATCGTAACCTCATATCTTAATTATATTCTGTTATACTTTGTTATGCTCCAGGCATTACCAAGGACACAAAGGACCCCGTTGGAGGAACGATTGTTCGCAGTCCAGATGGCGCACCTACCGGAGTACTGGAAGAAAATGCTGTCGGATTGGTCAAAAAATTTATAAAACCTCTCACCTCCAGCGCTAAGATGGAACTCATCCAAGACGCCATTCAGCTTCTGCTAAGTAATGGAGTAACGAGTGCCCATGCCTGCGAAGAAGAGACCTGGAATGAATTCTGTCAACTTGCGGATACAAATCAACTTCCGATTCGGATTTTCTTCTCAGCATTTTATCATCCTCCAACCCCGGGTAATTTTCCAAGAGCTGGAGAAAGAAGAGGAAACCTGTTGTCCTGTGATCGGATCAAAATATTTACTGATGGTGCTTTAGGGGCGACTACTGCAGCTATTAGTGTTCCGTATCAGGGGTCGTGTAGTCATGGCACACTGCTGCAGTCTCAGGTAAATACTTTTATTTATTTATTTATTTAAATTTTCTTTATCATTCACACGTACATTTAAACAATTAATATTGGATCATGAAAACAGATCATGTTGGGTTGATAAACAAGTAACCATAGGCTCTGCAGCAATTAGATCTAGTTAAATTATTTGTGGTATTATAAAGGCCTTATTAATCAGAATGAGTTTCAATTGAATCTTATCGGAGCTGCATGCATCAGAGACCTGCTGATTGTCAATGATAGTTTGACTGCAATAAGATTGTCTCCAAATTTCAAGCAGTGTGTTAGTTTGATTCTGCGAGTATATTTAGCATTTAGTTAAAATCACACATTATTTACTTATAAAATTAATTCGATCAACTTTTCTTTAATCTGAATATGATTTTAAGAAGATCGGGTTAATTATAGGAAATAAATCATGATATAACTGACATTTGAGTTACTCACCAGATTTTGATAGGGTTTTAATCAGGCATCAGGAGCCGTTTTTTATATATAAAATGAATAAGTGATTTCAGCTAAATAAATGTCGTAAAATCCTTGTTTTCAAAAGAGTTAATATTTTGTTTTATGATTAAAGGAAAGTCTGAATCGTGACGTAGCGGATGTGACGTCACAAGGCTACAGAATGGAGGTGCACGCCATAGGAGACAAAGCAGCCGAAGCTTTGCTAGACGCCCTCGAAGCTAACCATGTCGCTAAGGAGAAACGAACAATCTTAACTCATGCTCAGGTAGGTTGGTTGGCTGGTAGTTAGAGCTTAAAGCCGCTGTGCCACATAATTAGATGATTAGCGACTGCCAAAAATGTCAACCAGAGACTTACATTCCCTTTGCAAGTCGGGTATAACATTAGGCTGAAGACGTAGTACGATGTCTTCGATCAAAGAATCAGAAATAACCAGAGAAAGGTTCATTGTCAGGTTACAATTTTTCATTCCTTATCTCTTCTATTTTGAATTCAATAATAGGTATAAGAAATAATTCTACAGAAACTTGTCATTGTTCAACTTTTAACAGACCGTTGTCAATATAAATATAATGAGCGCCCTAACCGCTATTACTTAACTTATGAGTGAAATATCATATATTATCAAATGTGCTAATATCTTATTTAATTTTACGAAAAAGTAATTAGTATGATTACGAGATATTAATAAATATATGCTATTACAGTGCTTCCAAAACTTTTGCTGCGGACTGGTCAGATCCTTTTGAGAAGCACTGGGATATAAGACGAGAAATTTCTAGAAAGAAAATGTATTTAAAACTGCGGTATATAATGTACACAATTATGCTAACACATTGAAACACTACACATGTGCACTGTATGCTAAGTATGTTTTCCTATAGATTATGCTAATGTTAAATTATTTCTGCACATGACAGACGTACATGTTTACCAAGGCTATTGATTTATAATACTTTTGCAATGCAGATACTGCGTGACGACCTAATACAACGCATGTGTGCCTTGGGAGTGGTGGCCAACATACAACCACAGTTTGTGCCAACTGATGCTCGGTGGATTATGGATATACTGCCTCCGGAACTGCTTCCGTATGCGTACGCTTGGAAGACACTTCTAGAAAGAGGTAAAACTACACTTATAATTAATTAGACACACATGTATGCATCATTAGGCAATTGCCATATGTGTATTTACTGTATATGCTCTATTAAACGTTAGGAATTAGGATCTGTCATTAACATTATCTTTTGATGAGAAAAAGGACTTTGGATGTGACAAAAACCGTAAAATTCTTTGCTTGTCGTACATCTTGTCCTATTGAGATAGCAAATCTAGAAACGCTGTCATAGGTGTACTCTGCATTTGAAATGTTTATGGCATAAATAAATGACCTAATATGAACATAGTAGATTACAAGTGGGATGGTTGATCGCGGCAAAGCACGCGAAAAGGGTCTTAGACAAGCATAATGCAAGTATTGGATCCTTCCTAACCCAATATCCCTTTACATTGTATGTTACATTGTTATACTCGTCACAATAACTCGTGCATGGCTGTTATGCCTGCGATCAACCAATAAATAAGAATAAATATTATATATTTTGTATTATAATTACGACTCTGTTGTAACACAGGTGTAGCGTGTGCCGGGGGGTCCGATGCCCCTATAGAGGTCCCCGCTCCTCTTATTGGAATATATGACAGCATATACAGGCAATATGGTGGGCGTGATCCCTCCAACAAGCAGGTCTTCAGGTGTGTAATACTTAATATTATTCCTATGCTTGTATTGTGGCTGCCGAATATATGTTATAACACGACCTCGTTGCATCTGACAATGAGATTATATTGTTGTGACCATTAAGGAGTATGGGTTTTGTAGTGTGTGTGTGCAATAATACAGGAAATTGGAATTTACTTGTATACGATCTTATCATATTTGCTGTATGTCTATGAACCCGTGGCTGGTATTATTCGACGTCATGTGACTGCACGCCATGTTAGACGTCAACTAAACAATAATGAGTAATCATGCCTCGCTAATACATGTATGATTGCTTTTTATTATTATATCAAACGAAATTTGAACATGTGAAGTTAATCGTCCGTTCTCTATTACTTGTAAATTTCACAGGGATCGGTTAATAGTTAAGATTTATTTTTCAATAATAAAACGAGTCGCACTATGTGAACCACAGTGTATCTTTTATTAGATCCATATATTATTTTGTTTATATATATTTTATATTGCAGACCAGAAGAGTGTTTGACTCTAACACAAGCTATTGATTTGTACACAAAGGGTGGAGCCTATGCTACCATGAAGGAGGCGGAGCTTGGACAACTGCTTCCGGGCTACCAGGCTGATTTCATCATCCTAGACAAAGATATCACTGAAAATCCCAGAGAATTAGTTAATGTTAAAGTCGAACAAGTCTGGGTGGCGGGACTCAGGCGATTATAACTGAAGTCCCTAACACCGCCTTCGGTTTAGGAACCAGACGTTAAATCCACAGGTGTATTGTATTGAATTTATGAACTTAGACTCTTCTCTGATCATGTAAATCTATCTCTAGCGCACTGCCAAATGGCAGGTCCAAGGTACATAATTATTCTGAAACACAGTTTGCTATCAAGCTCACTAATGAGCACTCCATCGATCATCAAGTTGATCCCATCAAAAAGAGACAACAGTAAAAATTCAGGATTATATGGTAACAATTATTATTGTATCAAGTTGTTCGTGCGTAGAGGTTAAAAGCAGTCTTTAAAATAATTCACAACAGAAAAATATAAATACAAAATCAAATAAAATCAAATATCAAAGACATTAGTAAACATTTAATTAAATATTTTGTACTTATACTTTCTAGTATTGGTCCGTAGTACTAGATGCTGATTCAACAACAACTGCACTTATTCGAAAGAGGTGACTCACATGACAAGACCACCTGAGGTGATTTCCCATTGTCGTCGGTTCATATAAGCTCTGGTAATGGGATCGACCTATTTGATTGACCGAGATTTATCAATGCTCCTTGATGAGCGAGAAAGTGAAAACATTTGTTCCGTTGGCATAACATCTGGCTTAGAACTAGATATTAAATTTATATTTATAACCTCTTTCTCTGGCATCTACCTACGAAAATACTGACTTTAAATATTTATAGATTGTATTACATCTTAGACTTTCATAAAGGCTAAAGCCAAATTTAACGGCAATTTCCCCCCCGAGGGCTACATCAGTGACGGGAGAGCCCTGAAATTCGAACTGCAGACCTATTGATCCGCAGTCCAGTCGCTTAACCGTTACGCAACCGACTCTTGCCATTATTGATGTATTAATAATTAATTATTACCTCACATGTAAACGCACATTATAAGAAACTTATCAATCAATAATACTAGAACAAATAATCATAATCATTAATTGCCAGAATGATATGTATGAAGATATAATTTGTAACATTCTTAATATAGAGTTCCGGATAATACTAGTTGAAATAGAATTCTTTAAAAATTTAAGTTAGAACCTAGTGTTGACCATAATAGTAATTATTATTTTAGTTTATACGATTAGTGCTACTGTGGCATTTTGCACATTTAAATTAGAACCAAGTGATGACCAAAATAGTAATAATTATTTTAGTTTATATGATTAGCGCTACTGTGGCAATTTGCATAGAGAGGCACTTTATAAATGTGCTTATTATTTTATTAGCTATATACAACGAGAAAGGCAATAGAAAACCACCTCAGAAACCTATATTTTCCCTGAACAAAGGCATCATTCTAGGTGTGGAAAAGGCAAAGCCTTTGTGATGAGATGGACTCATTAGGTTAGTCGATTGGTGTGTTCATTAAAGAGAGAGATAGTTGATTGTGTGTATGAATTATTGCCTTGGACCTGCCACGTGGCAGAGCACTGGATAGATAAATACAATTAATAAGATAAATGACCCAATTGAACCAGTAGCACATCAATACAACAATCAAAAATGTAAGTCGCACGGTAGCCAATCATTGACTAGCTCTAATATCAAAATAATATCAAATTAGCATATAATAAAGAGTATCAATCAATATTAATTACTAAATTAGTCAGTACACAAATGAGTAAATCATCAAAACAGTACGGTAAATGAGACAGATAAGAACCAGGTAAGGTCTGGCTAAGAATTTGAACTTTAAGCTGTCGAATTCCTAGCCGAACTAGCTGTGTCGAGTTCCGTATTCCAATTATGCTATAATTATGCTTTCATCTCAAACACTATCGATTATAAACAGTGAAATGAAATTATGAGGCGAATGTTAAAACAAAAGAAAAATAATAACTAAAATTGTCATGGTTAGAATTAATATAGTTGCAACATTTATTTCCTATAGATTGGACAGCTCGTACTTTGTCTGGGAAACTTGAGAAAAGACAAACCGACAATTGCACGTTTCTTTTACAAGATAAATTATAGGCTTAATATTTAATTTATTATCAGACTTGAGATAAGCCAATCCGTTAAAGTATAATACAAATACTGAGAAAAGCAACCAAAAACAAAGAATGCCATAATTGCGTCTTTGTTGAAGCCTTGTTTGTGTTGTTGTTGATGAAGATTGATTTTGTTGTTGCTGACTGTAGTGTTAAATTGCAATGACTTGATGATAATAATAAGTTAAAACATAGAACAGAAAACCGACAAGCCAAAATTTTGAAGATTAATACACAAGCTGGCAGTAAATAGTTCAATTGATGTTCAATTGAATTAATCGATGTTTTTATGGATAAATGGCTATGCACCGTCTTGACCCGTTTTTTGTGTTATTTT
>JAQFZF010003142.1:0-11641 GCA_034695365.1 Enchytraeus norvegicus
TCACTCGAATTTCGAATATAGACAAATTTAGATTTTTGATAAATAATACTATTAGCAGAGATTTACTGGAGAAATTGAGTTGTGATACTCGTATTTCTTTCAGTTGCTTAATTAGACTAGTTATTACAAGTATTATTATTAGTATACTTGCAGAATTAAATTGTATTGAATTATTTAATTACAAGGAGGGAGGATGGCCTCCTCAGCCTCTTGAGCCCCCTGCCCACCCATAAGTCCATGCCAGGGTCTATAGCATGGTAGTAATTTAGTTTATGCCATTTTAAAAATAAAAGAAGAAATAAAGAGATCATTACTTGTGATCACCGCTGCAATCCCACAGTTCTACTTCAGCTTTCACGTCTCTGCGATTCACTTTCACATCTGGAACGTCAAATTCAAGTATGCGCACACCCTGTGTCGGCGCGTAATCACCAGCAACTTTGTCTGAAGCCTCGGCCAAAACATTTGAGATCACCGACTTCCCACTCTGTTACAAATGAGAAGGCATAGCTTACAGTATCCTAAAGTGAAATTTCACTTGATTTATCTGACTAGCATTGATTCATAATGCTTTAGATCGGTAAGGCGACGATGGTCCTTCAATAAATAATTGCTATATTATATATCTAAAACTATTGGATCGTCTTCCCAACTTGATTGTGGGATTTCTCTTTGACAAAATGGTGCGTTAAATGCTAATCATTATTTTACAGAAATGGATCGAAAAATTATTAATTTTGTGTGGCTTTCTGCCTAACCATGTTTAGAAACGAGCTGTTTGCATGAATTACCCGCCATATTGCTTCAACGTTATCACTCGAAGAGTCGAGGTACGTATTACACGGTCACGTGACTTGTAATAAGCAATGGGCGAGCAGTTAACAAGTCACGTGACCTCAAATGATGACTTCAAAAAATATTGCGGGGAATTCACCCAAATACCTCATTAATTAGCAATACAATCCGTGATTCGCGAATACTAAACGCATTGTTATCAGTTAATTAATAAATTTAGATAAACGTACCTCTTGTGGGCCAACCACTAATATCTTTGTTTTAAACATTTCACTAATACTTTAAAATTAGGCAAAATAGTTTTAGAAAATCAGTAAATTTGATCAAAACAAATGATCAGCTGATCGAGGAATCTTGTTTACATAACTACCATAACAACATTGCTGAATCACTTCTCTTCTGTTTTAACTTGGATGCATTTTAAATTATCTGGTAGAAACCGTAAAATTCATGATATTATACACAATATACAGGTCATTATTTTACTAAATATACCGCTCACGTGTATGGGTTTATTGGTCCAGTGGCGGATCTAGGCAAAATAATTAAAAATAATTATTGAAAAATAATTATAGACATTGAAAATAATTTTATTGTATTAATATTGTATTTTTTGTATACCTAGGGTAATTGTGTTAGATCTATGTGAGTGATGCAAACTGGTGACTACAAGTTAGAAATAACTTTCTATACCAGTATAATTAAGTTAAGTTAAGCTAAGTTAAGTTAAGATAAGTATGATACCGGCCGCCGCAAATTTACACAATCTAATCGATTTTAGTTGGATTTACACAGCCTAATCAATTTTGGTCTATGTTACACACCCTAACCTACCCTAACATAGACCCCAATTGTACCTAAATCGATTTGGTTTTATAAATTTGCACACCGACCGGTCTATCCAATCAATATAAGAAACATCAATATCGATAACAACAAGTCAACACATGAACATGTGCGTTAGACGGCTTGACTGAAAATGGCAGACAAGAAAATGAAGGACAAGCAAAGAGTCGTGGCAGGAATTTGAACGACAGAAAAATGAAGGACAAAGAGTCGAGGCAGGAATTTGGACGACAGGAAGATGAAGGACAAAGAGTCGAAGCAGGAATTTGAACGACAGGAAAATGAAGGACAAGGAGTTGAATTACTATTATAATGTAAGTTGGTAATTATAGTTTAGCCCATTAGTTATTTGTTCAGTTAAATTATTTTACTGCAATAATTATATAGATATTTTTCAGGATAAAAATATAACGCATAATTAAAACCATTTTCATTTATCATGAATTTCTTATGTAATTTTGTCAGTTTAAATGCTTCAGTGTTTACGTCTACAATGATTGTATAATGTACATATATAAAAGTCACGCGACATACTGACTAGGCCAATGGGAATCTATCTATCAAGTGTACTGCCAAATGGCAGGTCCATTATTCTATTAATGTAGAATAATTAATTAAGAATCATTATAATGTACATTATTCTGAAACACAATCTGATATCACGCTCACTAATGAGCACTCCATTGATCATAAAGTTGATCCCAGGAGAAGGCTATGCCTTCATCACACCTAAAATGTTATCTTCTTCATGGGAATATATATTTTGACTTCCGAGGTGGTTTCCCGTTGCCTTCCTCAGTATGAAGTATCTGCGTTAGTCAGCTTATACGAAACATGTGCAGTTTTCAGTTGGTCTATTCTCAAGTTTCCCGGATCCAACACGGGAAACCAATTAGAATAGTGTCACTCCAAGTATTTAATATTTTGATGTATTTGCAATTGCATTTGTGTTTGCTATTTGCTATTTGAGTTAAGCATTTCTCAATGCATTACATTAAAACTATTACTGTTTGACTAGTTAATGTATTTTTGATCGTTTTCATTCAGCCATGCAACATATTATCCTGCATGGACGCATTGTCTGTCATTTTCCTGCCTCGACTTTTACGATTTCTTGTCCTTCATTTCACTGTCTGTCATTTTCCTGCCTCGACTTTTACAATATCTTGTCCTTCATTTCCCTGTCTGGGATTTTCGTGCCACGACATTTTCCATTTCTTTGTCCGTCATATTCCTGTCTGGCATTTTCCTGTCGGCCATTTTCAGCGTTCCCGTTTTTACTGAGTCACCCCTGTTGTCTGGCATGTAGGCTATAGCCTTCACTGCGTACTTCAAATAGCTGGACATAAAAATAGCTGGACATAAAAATTAGCATGGCTGAATTTCCATTCTCAGTATTTCTTAACCCGGGCACCCCTCTAGTCAAGAATAAACGAATATTTTATATTATTATTATTATATTGGCTTTTGTTGTCAACCAGTAAATCTTGTTGTTTATTGTTTATGTAATTATCATATAGTTCTACCTATAGTGCTACAATAGTTTTTTTTCTTATTCGTCTATTTTCGCATGTGACACAACGCACATGCTAATTTCCTTGCTTTGTTGCTGTTTTTTTTCTATTTTAATCAGTCCATGATTAATCGTACCTTTGCCTTTTGTTGGTGCTTCAAGCGACCAGCGCAGATACCTGGTTAGCCTTCCATTTTCCACTCACCGATACGCACCCGTGCCCAAGGGTGCCGGCACTGCCGGGGTTATGTTTAGTTCTATAGTTCTATCTGTGTTGGGTCCGGTAAACTAGAGAATATGGATCAAAGGCTGCATGTGTTTCGTAAGAGGCGACTAATGCAGATGCTGCTGTGAAGGGCAGAGTGATCTGTACCTTGACTTCTGGGTTCTTGATAAAGTATGTGTCGCACAAATTCTAGTCTAGAAGATGCTGCTACATCGGTTGTGGCCTTTAGTATTCTAAACACTTCATTGTGGAAAGCGCTTCTGAGACTTAGTTAAGAGAACAAGAGAGCGCTATAGCCGATAGATGTTTGTGATTGATTGAATTTTAAATATAGTTTAGTCTCCGCTACCAGGCATGTTTGCATCAATGCGCGGATAAACTCTGTCTGTATGACGTAATTCTGAAGTAGTTGGGTAGACATGTGCGTTTGTCAAGTGATATATTACACTGTAGGACTTCTTTGTGTATCTGGATAAATTAATAACAGTAATAATAATATAGGTTTAATGCCCATTTTCCCGCCCAAGGATGATGTCAGAGACGTCACAATTGAGTTAAATAAACACATACATGTACCCACAGACACGGTTCAGAATTAATGATTATTTTATTGTTCATCAACACCACTATAATAATAATAAAATAAGGTTTATAAGCAGCCTCTCTGGTTTGTGCTGGGATCACAAAAAGCTCTGTAGGCCTGTAACTCTTTTCATCCTACACTGTTCAACAAGGCACTCGGCTTGTAGCCAAGGTTTGTAATTGCGCAGATATTTTATGGAGCCTGATGTAGTCTCCAGGCCGAAAAACTTACGTTAAATTTGGCTTTAGCCTTTTGGTTAATGTGTCTATTAAAAAAGTTAAATTGATGTATTCGCATGCTGTTTTGTTTTCTCTCATATCTCTCTAGTGCAATGCCAATGGCAGGTCCAAGGTACATACTCTGAACACAGTCTGCTATCACGCTCACTAATGAGCACTCCATCGAAGGCTCAAAGGAGTGTGTGGTAAGCCATGCCTTACCACACTCAAAATGTAACCTTTTTCTTGGGAATACATAGTCTGACTTCCGAGGAGGTTTCCCGTTTCCTTCCTCAGTTTGAAAATATCAGTATGCAAATATCTGCGTTAGTCGGCTTTCACGATACATGTGCAGTTTTCAGTTGGTCTATTCACAAGTTTCCCGGATCAAACACGGGGAATATACGATGGCAAAAAGAATACTTACTGTGGTATCCTTGTCGTAGGTTTGTGATACCTTACGTCCCTGATATCATCGTCAGATGCTGAAGAGGACGTAAAACCCTTACTGAACCCATGAACCCTTACTGATGATCATTGCACTTCTACTGTCCCTAACATAATCCCTGGATGAGGAAACTGACATTAAACCTTTATTATAATCATAATGCGTGTGCAGTCGTCACGTGATTTAAACTGATCTTGTATTTTTCTTGATAATAACTACTAATAATAAATAAATTATTATTAGTAGTAATATACTAACGATAGTTTGTAATAGATATGCAGCTAACAAGCTCGTTAAACAGTTATTAACTTAATTTATTAAATAAACCATTTGTTTCTTAACTCAATTAATCAATGTTAATCGATCAATCAATCAACAATTTCAATTAATTATAAATCAATTACCTTCCTCCTCAAATCAATCAAGACAGAAAGTATTTGCTTTGTCGATCAATTTCATCAATAATACAAGAATTCAATTACTAATATTAATCGATATCAACAACGATCATTCTACTTGAGACAAATCAATATTTTACACTTAATCAATCAATCAATCTACAGGATATAAATTTATCACTAATATAGTCTGAATCAATCAATCAATAAACTAAATGTAATCAATGAAATCAATCAATAAATCAGTAGATTAAGCACAATCTGTACAATATGCCAACGAATTCATTATTGCGACAACTACATAATCAATTAGAGACATACAATAGAATAGATTTATGTTATTAAATAAAGCATCACATTGGAGCTACTAGCAGTGGTGGTGCTACTTCTAGGCCGGGTTCCCCCCCCCCCCCAGCCAAAAAGAAATTCATTTGACTTCCCAAATATTTCAATGACCAACATCGTTGAATAGGAACATTAAAATGAAGTATTCTATTTGGATCCAATTTGCTACCCCCCCTTGTTTAGGCTTTAGCCACTTCTGACTATAAGTGCCAGAGTTTAAATACAAAAGAGAAAAGAGAGCAACGGAGCCCTTTATTTAAATTTTTATTTTTATTTTTTTAATTTACTTTCTCGTATCATTTAAATTTGCCATCTTTCTGTGACTTTAATTTCATAATTATTTGAGCTTCCCCCCTCCGTCCTCGCCCAGACCACCTTAACCCAAATATTAACATATAACATTAGCATTGCAATACAATACAGTGAGGATTTAACGTCCGGTTCCTCACCCGAAGGCGATGTCAGGGACGAGCATTAGCACATAACGATATATAGCAGCACCTGAGCTTGTTACATTGGAAGCAGAATATGTCCCTGACATCAACATCAGGTTAGAAAACCAACCGTTAAATTCTCATAATACTGTATTGTTACAGGGACAAGCAGGAGGTCACGGGTTCTAGTCCTAGCCAGGTCTGTCACTGACAGTATCCTTGACCCTTGGGTGCGGAAACAGACGTTAAACTTAAGTTTAATTTTTTTTAAACTTGTAAATACGTTAAACAGCAGCAGGCTTCGTTATAGACAAGAAAAGTCCAATGTTAACCAAGCTTCTATAGCCATAATGGGGCGAGAAGGAAGATTTGCTAGATCGCTGTTTGGAAAATTTTCGAAAATCGGCGAATCCTATCAAATTCGCCATACGATAATTAGTAAAAATTAAATTACTATAAGCATCTATTTTTCTTTACTGTCAAATTTTGGCGCCCATTTCTGGTGGTCTATGTCTTTCTCTGGTGGCACTAGAGTGGTTGACCCTGGAGGCGGGGGAGTAGATCGTCCCCTGAAAGTTAAATAATTGATAAATCAACCGTGAATAGGCCTACAAAAAAGGTATTTAAATTCAAGCACTTTTGACCATTTTTAACAATTGCCCCCACCCACTAGAAATCAAGCTGGATCCGCCACTGCACTCTAGGAGAGTAAAACTGACGTTAAATACAAGTTATCAGAAATCTGCAACCCAGGCACAAAGCAGAAAATAAAACAGACAAATATTCTTTATACATACAACATAGGAAGCACTACGAAGTAACATAGCTATAATAATGCAACAAGGTAGAATTCTCTCTCTCTCTCAGAAGTGTACTGCCTAATGGCAGGTCCATGGCATATAACGTTTCCATACCCCTGATCAGTTCATCTTCTCATATCCACATATGATCCATTCATCACATCATCCAACATTTCTATTCTTGGTCTTCCTCTCACTTTCTTTCTCATCTTAACATCTACCCTCTAAAACATCTTTCAACTAAGTTAACCCTTATGGGTGTGTGGTTGAGGTTTATAGACGTTATGTCATAGCTAGATGATTAACGCCTGTGTCTCCGACCTCTACTTATGACCTCGGTACACACAGGGCAGAGCGCAAGTTTTAAGCTCGCAGAACATAGAAGTGCAATGATATCCTGTCCCATGATCAGAATAAGTTAACCCTTATCCTAAATAAGTTAACCCTTACTCTGATTCTTACCATATTTATCAGATTTGAATACTTGTAATAAAGGTAGAATTACAGTAACAAAATTGTTCAACAGAAGTAATTTAACACGTAATATTGTGCACTGACAGTCCATGATGATATCTAGTCCTATTAACACCGCTTATATTGACTGCATTAAGGTGTTGAAACGCCCCTGACATCATCTTTGATGAGAAAACAGACGCTAAAACATTCACTGATTGAATCAATTTATTACAGAGCACAAAAAATCAATCAATTACAGTAGTGGCGGAAATTAGCTATACCAGTACATAAAGTAGCGCCAACTGCCGAATCGATCGCTATATGTTAGTGAAATATTTCACGGCGACTCAAATTAGGTCTCATGTGTCGTATATGCTGTCTGTAATATTGTAGATATCATTTAACATGATTCAGTGTTTCAGTGATATAGTTGTAGGCCGACTAAGCTGATAGGCTGCTGATGCCATCATTTAGCATTGTGCAGTAGTAGCATATGTGCAGCAGCTGTAGCAGTTGTAGATTTATAAATCTACAGAAGTGTTTTTATTTTATTTGTTTATGTAATAGGCCTACTAATATAATTTGATAAGAATTTGATAAGAATTTATAGCAAATGTGAATATTTTATACTTTTTGTCAAAAAGGTGTTAAAGTTGATCAATTCTTATTCGAATATTGCAATAGTTGTAGCTTCATTATAGTTTTTTCTACTTTTGATTCATATAAAAACAAACAAATTAATGGATTTTATGTCAAATTCATACTTGTTGCATTTGTTTATTGCTGATCCTTTTTTCGATATTTAAGGCGTAGTTCGACTTACTCTGGAGCAGCGTATTTATGCTGTAGCGTATTGAAAACGCAAGGAAAGACCTCTCAGGTTCTCAGACTCTCTATAATAAACCTTGTGAAGAAGCACAGATAGTCTGCCTCAGTACAATATGCCCATGAAGGAGGCAGGCAATGAATTACAACAGTTCACGATAACTGTAATCTTGTCTTAACGAGTTTTTTAAATCGTCGCCTGTCATCCACCGACTTCAGACAAGACCTGCTGGACAGTGGAGTAATTGTTATACCCAGAATAGTGTTCGAAACTAAACCAGTGTTGGAGTTACAATAATTGGTTCAGCTCTGAACACTGTTCTGAACAATACGATGACTCCACGATCCACCAGGACTTGTCTGAGGTCGGTGGAAGTCAGGTGTGAAGTTTGAAGACTTGCTCGGTCAAGCTTCCTGTCATAGCGAATTTTCGTAATTGATTTTCGGTCTTTATTCAACAGATACAGACTAGCTGTGATTCTACACAAGGTTTATTATAGAGAGTCTAAGCAGCTGAGAGCATGTGGCAATCTCTGTGTAGGTCTGGCCTTGCCTTTTTAAGATGATAGCTCCATACATTGCTCCAGAGTAAGTCGAATCACACCTTAAATATCGAAAAAATTCGATCAGCAATAAACTAATGCAACAAAATAGGAATTTGCCATAAATTCTATTAATTCTTTTGGTTCTATAAGAGTCAAAAGTAGAAAAATCTACAATGAAGCTACAACTATTGCAATATTCGAATAAGAATTAATCAACTTTAACACAATTTTGACAAAAAGTATAAAATGTTCACATTTTTTACAAATTCTTATCAAATTATTAGATATGTATAATGGTATTACATAAACAAATATAATAAAAACACTTCTGTAGATTTATAAATGTTCCAAGCAATGCTACAGCTGCTGCACATATGCTACTACTGCACAATGCTAAACGATGACATCAGCAGCCTATCAGCTTAGTCGGCTGACAAATATATCACTGAAACACTGAATAATGTTAAATGATATCTACAATATTACAGGCTACTTATACGAAACAGGAGACCTTATTCTAGTCGCCTTGAAATAATATTTGATTAATGTTTTATGAACTCGTATAGTTAATTTCCTTCACTACTGTATATTGTTAGAAGAATTCACAGACTATCTCAATGCCAGGCAATCAGTCATCAATCAATGCAAATTTAGTGTCAGTTTCCTCATCTGGCGATGAATTGAGGGTCTGGCGCAAAACAATGATAATAAACAAGGTGAATAACAGCAACATGCTTAAACATAAACAAAAGCATAAATATTAACTTCAAATATGTGTGAAATAAACAAGAAAATATCGTACAGAGTTTAAGTTTAAACAATTATAATCTACATGCAGCTTAGGCTCATAGATATCAAATTTTATTATATAACTATTCACATATTCTACACAAATATTCATAAAGACAGAGCTCTGTCATATTTTAATTACAAATCATTTATGAATAGAATGGCTGTATGCCAAAGTGGATCAAATAACATTAGAAATATAGTACAAAACTGTGTTCATTTCAACAATATCTCCCAATTATTTTCAGAATATTTGACATATTTTATTGGTATTGACTATATATAATAGTGTTCTACAACGCTGGAAAAAAATTGTATTCCTTCAGTTTTAATATGGTTTTAAATATTTGCAAATAAAATAAAATAAGTTGTTTTGAAGCTAGGTCCACTTTTGCATACGACCATTCAATTATATACTTATCACTTGTCCATTTGATCTTAATTAACGTTATACATATTTAATTTAAAACTTTACTAACTCAACTTGTAATTGAAACTAGAGTAAAAACCTGTAAAACAGGCAAATTTTGGGGGGCACCCCCCCACCGATGGCGAACCAGCTCTTCCTACTAAATTCAATTTGGAGCCCCCTCCCCCCAATTTTTGAGTGAGGAGCTCATGGCCCTCCACATTATAATATTTTTACCTTTGTTAGGGAGGGGCTGGGTGGGTGACCCCTCCCAAAACCACCTCCCCCCGCCGGTAATTGCACCCTGATTCCTCCCTTCTCTCCTGGCTGTATATCAGGTGTTTACCTGAATGTTTCTCAGCCGTGTCGTAATATTAGGTCTGATGTTGTCTGACGTTGTAATATTTACGTCTGACGTCTTCTAAGGAAGTCGCTCTAGCCTACTGTGTGACGTACGTCGCTCCTTCAGCCCGACTAGGCTGCGCTTAATCTTAATTCAATTTGTAAGCATCGATGTGATATGTTTTGTAGATAGTCTTTATTAAAGAAAAAAAGGGCAGATTCTTGACAGTTTTATGGGGGTGAAAATGGCAGGTATGTTTTTTTTGGGAGAGGACACTCTCATCGGGGAGAGAGAAATAAATGGTAGATATGTAGTTTGATTTTCGGGGGGGGCTTCGCCCCCACCCAGAAGCCCTATTTGTTGTGTGCAGGCCAGAGGTTCTCGTTCACCCGTAAATTTGATAGTTGGGGCCGATATTTATTGTTTATTTGGGAGGGGGAGTGAGGCCTTCGGCCACCCTTTATGAGGGTGACCTTCGACCACCCTCCCTTTTACGTAATCGATCAATGAGTTGAACAGAACTTTTTGGTGCCATAGAAACTTTCTGTTGAGAGCACACAGAAGCCCTCAATGTGAAGTGTTACAGAACAAACGAAATAGAATGTTTATTCTTGAGAGATGTATTCCCACTTAAACGTTTCTTTTCTCTCTCTCTCTCTCTCTCTCCCTCTGTCTCTCTCTATTAATCACTGTCTCCTATCTCTCTGTCTATACATATACATATGTATACATATTATATGTGAAACAAATTCATTAATGATATACAAACATGTGAATCAATGACATACATACATGTGAAATACATTAATCAGAACGCATTTGCATAGTATTTATTAAATATGAGGTCCCTGACATCATCCTTGGTGGAGGAAATGGACGTTAAATATATTATTATTATTAGTATACAGATTCATGAACCTACCGGTCGACTATTCAAACATGAATCTAAATTTATCTATCTATCCAGTGCTCTGCCAAACGGCAGGTCCAAGGCATGCAGTCTGCATGCATTAGTAATGAGAACACCATTGATCACCTAGTGCAACAAGTCGATCAGTTCACAAAGGCTTTCCCTTTACAACATGTAAAATGAGGCACTAGTTTAAGTAAAGTTATGGTTTCTATGGTGGTTTTCCATTGCTCTCCTCAGTGACCGCATTAGTCGTCTCTTACAAAACATATGCAGCTTTCGGTTGATCTATTCTCAAGCTTCCCGAATCCAACACAATTAATTTAAATATCAATGAGATATTGTTACAGAGTCAACATGCTAAATCATTGTGTACATACCTGCAGTGATTATGATAACTTTATACAAAGTGAAATCTCAATTCAAAACGATAAATTTAACTTTAGAAATAAGAGGAAAGAAATAGCTTAGTTGCATGTTTTCTGACTTTGATGCGGGAGGTTCTGGGTTCAAATCTGAGTTAATACAAAAATAATTATGCTAAAAAATTTAAAATTATAACACTGGCACCTCTGGGCAAGGTGTGTAACCGGCGCCTGGTCAGTTAATCGCTCCTACTCGGAAGCCATTGAGGCGCCGCAAAAGTCTGATTAACCAATGCCCTTTGATTGCATAACTTGTGTAACATTGTCTGTATGTTATATGTATCGTTGTAAAGTATACAGATGCCTTGACATAATATTCCATATCAAACATTA
>JAQFZF010003143.1:0-11640 GCA_034695365.1 Enchytraeus norvegicus
GTTGAATGGATAACCTAGGTTGAACTGATAACCTAGGTTGAACTGATCTAAACCTAGGTTGAACTGATCTAAACCTAGGTTGAACAGATCTAAATCTAGGTTGAACCCTAGGTTGAACTAGGCTAACCCTAGGTTGAACTGATCTAAACCTAGGTTGAACTGATCAAAACCTAGGTTGAACTAAGCTAAACCTAGGTTGAACTGATCTAGACCTAGGTTGAACTGATCTAAACCTAGGTTAAACTGATAACCTAGGTTGAACGGACAACCTAGTTTTTACTGATAACCTAGGTTAAACATTTAACCTAGGTTGAACGGATAACCTAGGTTGAACTGATAACCTAGGTTGAACGGGTCTGAACCTAGGTTGAACTGATCTAGACCTAGGTTGAACTGATCTAAACCTAGGTTAAACTGGTAGCCTAGGCTGAGTTGCTAACCTAGGTTGAACGAACAATCTAGTTTTTACAGATGACCTACGTTGAACTGATAACCTAGGTTGAACGGATAACTTAGGTTGAACTGATAACCTAAGTTGAATGGATAACCTAGGTTGAACTGATAACCTAGGTTGAACTGATCTAAACCTAGGTTGAACTGATCTAAACCTACGTTGAACTAAGCTAAACCTAGGTTGAACTGATCTAAACCTACGTTGAACTAAGCTAAACCTAGGTTGAACTGATCTAAACCCTGGTTAAACTGATAACCTAGGTTGAACAGACAACCTAGTTTTTACAGATAACCTAGGTTAAACTTTTAACCTAGGTTGAACGGATAACCTAGGTTGAACTGATAACCTAGGTTGAACGAGTCTGAACCTAGGTTGAACAAAGCTAAACCTAGGTTGAACTAAGCTAAACCTAGGTTAAACTGATCTAAACCTAGGTTCAACTGATCTAAACCTAGGTTAAACTGATAGCCTAGGTTGAACTGATAACCTAGGTTGAACGGACAACCTAGTTTTTACAGATAACCTAGGTTGAACTGATAACCTAGGTTGAACGGATAACTTAGGTTGAACTGATAACCTAGGTTGAAGGATAACCTACGTTGAATTGATAACCTAGGTTGAACGGAGCTCAACCTAGGTAGAACGGATAGCCTAGGTTGAATAAAGATGAGTAGATAACTTCTTGAATCTATTCATATTCCAGTGAGACCTATTTAACTAAACTGATCTAAATTAAACTGACCTAAACTAAACTTGACCTACTGACCTGTTTCTCTAGGTTCTCATTGGCTGTCCACCAGCTCTCAAAGGCCTTGAACCCTGTGTTCTCAATCATTCTCTTCTTCAAGTCTCTAGCTCTCACCTCTTTCAAATCCTTCATCGCCTGAAGTCAATTAATTAATCAATCACTTATGTCAATCAATCAATTAACCATAAGTCAAAATCTCTATTAGGCTAGTATAGTGTACTTTTAGATAAATAGCAATAACATTTTAAGAAACTCCATTAAAAGAATGCTCTTTGAATATTAAATTGATAGATGTATTCTTGACCAATAAACGTTATTTAGAACTAGCTAATATTAGATAAACTGAAATTCTACAGGGTGGGCAAAAAAAACACCCCCTAGCGAAATCTCAATAACTTCGTCAAACTTCAAGATTTTTTCTAAATATTTTAAGGCCTTCTAGAGGAGGAATTTCGACATCTAGCCTCCAATTTTGGTCGAAAAATATTTAGAAAAAAAAGTTACAGATTTCTACGAAAAATTCGAAAAAAACAACATATTAACAAAGCCAATCCAATAGGCATTCATTTCGTTTTAATTGAATTCTGGCCTTGAAAGTGATTGTTTCTTGATGCTGACGATTCTACTTGAGTAGGTGCTTAAAGTGACCGTCATCTGTTTCAATGCGTGCCTGTGACCTCTTTTGGAATGCTTGCACAGCTAGATCGATAGCCTTTTGTGGCAAGTCTTCCCAGATTGCTTCCAGCACAGCCTTGAGTTCAACCTGTTTGGTTGGTCTCAAATGAACACTTTGTACCGCTCAAGCATAGCTCCCAAGACGTGGTAGTCTAGAGGATAGAGGCCAGGTAAGATTGGTCGCCACTTGTCCTTCTTGATGAACTCCGGACTATGCTGCTCGATCCATTCTTGTGCCACCTCTATTTGAATATGCTTTGTTAATTTGTTTTATATTTATTTTTTCATAGAAACTCTTTAACTTTTTAATTTTTAAATATTTTTCGACCAAATTGGAGGTTAGATGTCAAAATTCCTCCTCTAGAGGGCCATGAAATAATTCGAAAATATCTTGAGTTTTGACGGAATTATTGAAATTTCGCTAGGGGGGTGTATTTTTTGCCCCACCCTGTATATTAATTTAATAAATCTGATTCTAATGTTCTGCTTCACATAGTTTGCATTTATTAACATTGTTGCATGATTGCGGAATGTAATGATGATTTGTTAATAAACTAATACTACCAAGAATAAAGAAATTAAAGGTCAATCGGTGCAGGATAAAATGATTGATTGATGGAATTGATTAAATTCTCTACCCAAATCAATCAATCAATAAAGTAATCAGTCAATTCAGTGAATAAAATGTCCAAAGCCCAATTTAATGTTAGTTTCACAGCCTGAAGGCTACATCAGTGATGGTGATCCCTGGTATTTGAACTGAGCACCTATGGAATCAAAGTCAGACACATAGGGCCTAACCGATGTTCTATTGAAGCAGTGAATATAACCCAGCCCTGGGCAAACGGCGGCCCTCTGGACCGTTGTTAGAGGCCCTCAAGCATATGGTTACTATAAAGAATTGGCCCTGTTAATTTTAATACCGCACTACCAGGAAAACAAATGTACAGTCACAATTGCTCAGTAATCATAGTAAACTATAGAGTATAAACTTATAAGCCTATGCATTTCATTGAAGCTAAAACTATTTAAGAAATTTAAACTAACATTTATTTAAATATATTTATTTGGCTATCACAGTTCTACTAACACCTGCGGACCTGATAGTAATACTAGGAATCACTATAAGACCGTGCCCAATTTATTAAATGAAGAATTTTCTCAAATTTGTATTAATTTCAGTCAAATTTAAATAATTTGTGATCTATTTGAGCTGAAATTTATTTGGGACTTATATTCAAATAAAGAATTGATTTGCAATATAATCCTGCTCTTCTAAAAATTATATGGTTGAGAACAAATGTTGCAAATTTTATTGTTCTCTCGCCTCAAAAACGCAAACTTACGATATTTTTCAAGGAAAATGCCTGTCATTTATCTTCATTGCACCACTCATAGGGTCGTAGCCATGACAGAGAGACACATGGAAGCAGTTTATAAGATGAATAATACAAATTTTGAGCCTTTCAATAAAGTTGAGGGCCGCAAAGAAATGGCGGCCCACCATCCCCACTGAAGGTTTTTGGCGGCCCGCGGCTCAAAAAGTTTGCCCAGGACTAATATAACCACATTCATGAATCAAGCAATAAATAAATCAATCAATCAATAAATCAATTAATCAACCAACCTGTTTTAGCGCCACATCAAACTTCTTGAGCTCCTCTAACTCCTGTACACTAGGGGGCACCTCCACTTCTATATACTCCCCCTCCCCCTCTCCACCATCCTCCCACCCACCCTCCCACCCACAAGCACCATAGTATCCTGGTCCCTCGTGGTCCCCCGGGGGTCCGCGGTACCCCCGCGGGTCTATATCAGGAGGACCATAGTGGTCCCTGGGAGGACCATCCATCGACGGCGGACCAAACCAAGGTGAGGGTGCAGTGGAGGCAATAACCTCTAACTTCTCCTCGCCACTACTGAGGGAGGATAGACTCATCCTGTCGTCATCCTCAGGGGGTGGGGGGTGGGTCCACCCCTGAGGGGGCGGGGGACCCCCGTGTGTCCACCCTTCAGGGGGCGGGGGGTGTATCCACCCCTGTGCATGCAAGTGGTCTGGAAGGGGTGGGGGAGCACAGGGAGGGGGTGGTAGGGGCGGCTCCTCCTCTACTACATCAGCCACTGCACTCAGTAACCCCTCCATGCCTGAGCAAGAGTTACGCAGCAGGTCCTGTATACGAGAGTCTAAGCTCTCGTAATGGTCAGACAGGGGCGACTCGTCCCCCGCCAGTTCCTCACTGCCTAGTACATTAGTCCTATCCTCAACGGTCCTATAATCCTCCTCATACTGATAATCCTTATCGTGGTGTCGACTCTTATGTTTACGTTTGTGACGGTGTTTCCGTCGGCTGCTGTCGCGATGCCGATGTCGAGACTCCGCCTTTGTTTTGTCTGACCAATCAGATTCATCCTGGCGCTGTATATCAACGGTAGGCGTGGTCTCTTGTGACCAATCAGTGCCCTTGTGAGCGGGTTTTAGCCGTCGCTCAACCGGAGTTCCCAGAGACGCAGGCGAATCAAAACTAGAAGACCCATCTGGTATAGCTGGGGAGATGAGCCGGCCGGTACTATTGGACGCCGGAATGATACCGTTATCAGCTGATGGACAACTTGCCCCCCTCTCCCCACTACTGCACCTATACCCCCTCCCTGCACTCCTCGGGTCCCTCCCTTCCCAGTCATAATCCGGCTCATAGATAACTGAACTACCGCAATTAGTCGGTGGCATGTGACTATCAGATCCTATATAACCATCCTGATGGCTATTAGGACCTAAATAACCATCCTCAGCGAGAATACCGTTACACTGGTAGTCTTGACGATGAGTTGGAAATTCAGGCTGGGAATATCCGTCATGATAGCTGGGATTTCCCCATTTCTGGTAATGAGAATGTTCCGAGGAGTATCCAACGTCTGATTGGTTGCTGGGCGTGGAGATTTCTCGCCCTGATGAGGAGGGCGTGCCTATCAACCAACCAACCAATCAATCAATCAATCAATCATTCTAATACATGATCTGTCATGTCCTCAAAGTAATTGCCTGATCAGGAAATAGTTTTAGGTTATAAATCCCTGATGCCGTCATCAAATGATGAAACGTACGCTAAACTCGCATTGATTATATTCAACTGGCATGATAATTGCATTGTACAGTGTTGTATCAATTAATTAATTAATTAATCAGCCAATTAATGCAGAATTACTTCAATAATAAAAACTAGCTCTCATTCCAACAGCCTTCAATGACACCTAATTATTTATACTTGAACAGAAAATATTAATCAGTCAAAGAATAAGTGAAAATAGGAGTCACCCAATCAGTCAATCAATAAATCCGACAATAGCAACAATTGTTTTAATATAACACCAAATAATATCCATAAGGTAAACAAATAAAGTAATCAAATCCTTGTTATTTTTAAAGTAAACGTTAAACGTAGAAAGTCTACAAGTTTGCTACTGTTGAAAAAATGCAAGTATAAAAAGAATAGGCCTACCTTAATTTAAAATTTGCAAACAATATAAGAATATGTTGAAAAATAAAGAACTATCGAATAATTTTCTTACAAACCTGTTTCATAGCCTGGAGTATTGCTATATGCTGGCATACCACACCCATTATATTGAGCAATAGCTGGGTCGCAGTGCCTAGACCCCGCGGGATCCCCGTGCCTAGAACCTGCTGTATCCCCGTGCCTAGACCCCACTGGATCCCCGTGCCTAGAAACCGCATGGTCTCCGTGCCGGGACCTAGTGGGTTCCCCATGCCTTGTACCTATGGTGTCCCCTGGGGGATCCTGATGCCTTGACCCAGCGGGGTCCCCATGCCTTGTCCCTGCAGGGTCCCCATGCCTTGTCCCAGCAGGGTCCCCATGCCTTGTCCCAGCGGGGTCCCCATGCCTTGTCAGAACAGAGTCCCCGTGCCTGGGCCCAGCAGCTTCCACAAACCTCCCTGCAGAAGACTCTGAAAACTTGTTGGAATTGAGGCCTTGAGGAGACTTGAACTTTTCATCCAGCCCTTGGAGAGGGGTTTGAGCGGTGGGGGGGTGCCTGGAGGGGACAGCAGTGGTGGTGGGGGGTGGGGCAGTGGTGTCCGCCGTCAGCTGATCCACCAGTCTACAGCGCTCTGTGCCTGTCACACAAACACACATGGGTTAACAACAACAACACATAGGGGTTAACAGCAACAACACATAGGGGTTAACAGCAACAATTTATTGGCTCACAGCAAGGATTTATCACAACAACTTAAATTTTATTTCATATTACAATACTCGTATTATTTTTCATCAATGTTTTCATTAGTTTATATAAAACTTGTGTTTGCAAACACAAGTTATATACATCTCTAATTCTCTATACTGTATAAGACAATACTTAAAATACACCCAGTAATAATTTATTATTATAGATAAATCTACGGAATAAAACTAATAACCTAATAACCTCACTCAATGTACATGACTCTACACATAAGATAATACTTATCTTATACAGTATAGAGATGCCATGGCATGATTTACTATATCAAACATTAAACATTACTAAATTAATTTATATATAATTATGAAACAAGGAAATTCCAGAAAACAGCCAAAAAATTAAATTAATATTGTTTTATTTTGCAAACGACATATGCGCCTGCTAACACAAACGCTACAGTCACATACTACATGACAATATCTCCTAACTGAAACCCATCTCTGGTCACGCCTGTCACGGTGTCAGTGCATTTGCCGTTACAGTCAAGGCTGTCAAGCACTGCCTACTGTGAAACAGTGCTACGCTGTGAGGCTTCCATGCTCAGGTAACATAAAATACAAAATTGGACACATGTGTAGCACATACCCAGTGTGTCGAGAAACACGTTCATCACGTTGCCCATCTTAGAGACCTGGTTCAGTCTCTCAGCACAGCGCTGGGACGCCTTAGTGGAGCTGAATATCACCTGCACACACAGAAACCAGAGTTATGTTTAGTTTAGTGAAAAAGAAAGGACATTTTATAGCGCATTAAATGTAGTAACATACATATTAACCATACTTCAAATTTAACATGGCACAAATTCATTTTATATGGTTTAATTAATTTTCTTTTAATACCTTTAAATTTGATCATAATGTACATTAAAGTAAATTTAAATTTAAAATATATAAATAGAACCTCAAAACGTTTTTCTAAGTGGAATATAGTTTACCATAGTAACCCTATGCACCATAATTATAATTCTTAATAATAATAACAATTCTTTATTGAGGCAATCGGCAATCAACGCGAAAAGGCCTTCCTGGGGCAACGACTGTCCATGGCGCTTCAACAATATGGTACAATACAATACAATACCTATGCTTTCTCCTTACATTCAATGACATGGCATTCCAAAGATCAGGAGATATATTTTAACACTATGCTATTTACTTGAAATTGTTAATGTAAGGAAATATATTTCATCTCATTCTTAGCCCAAGGTCATTTACCACCCAGGGCATTAAAAAATAATAATAATAATAAGAAAATAAAATTATAATAATAATAATAATACTAAGGTTTAATGTCCATAGCTCTCGGAGAGAGAGAGAGGGAGAGAGAGAGAGAGAAAGAGAGAGAGAGAGTGAGAGAGAGAAAGGACTAACAGAAGCAATGCCTAGGTGTCTCCTGGTCCTAGGATGATGGAAAACTGTCATCTGGTTGATGGAACCAAACTCTGAGCACATGTCTCTCAGGAATGTCTCTCCTATGTTGTTGTTGAGGTTTGTGAACGTCACCTCACGCGGCATTATTACTCCTACATAGTTCTCATCGTACTGAGATCATTCAATCAATCAAGCAATCAATCAAACAATTAATCAATCAATCAATCACTTAATCAATCAAACAAGTGACCAATCAATCAGTCCATTAGTCAAACAATACATTCATCAATAAATCAATCAATGAATCAGTTAATCAATCTCACAATCAAAGTCACTCAATCAATTAACAATAATAATAAAACAGTGGGATAATCATAGAATCTATTTAGTTATTGATATTAGATAATTAGGCAATAAAGGCAACGGAAATTCCAAACTTTTACTGTAGTTAGAAATTTGTACCAGTTTCAAAATTATTGCAGAGATGTTGTGATAGGGTCTGGTGGGATATGGACAAGGGTTAGTCCCCCACCCTAACAAATACCCTAACCCTAACTTTTATCTGCACTATTTGTGTAAATGTCAAAAAATCCCCGCTGTTACCAGGATTACCGCTAATTATAATAATCCAGTAAATAACAAAGTACCGGAAGTAATTATGAATGGAATTACCTTGAAGTTAGGCACAGGCAGGTTTCCAGGCTCTCTCATGATCCAGGACTTACTGGCACGAGACCTCGGGTCACGTGGTACCAGTGGTGCCGTCTCCTAAAGTGTAAAAAACAACACCAGTGTCAACAACAACAACAACAACTTGAGTGAGGCCTTTGAAATAAATATAATTACTATACTATTGTCTGAATTGTGCATTAATTAATATAATAATTATACTGTAAAAATATTATTATATTTTGATGAAAATGTATTAAATAATACAGAATTGTATTTTATTTAATGAATGTTCTGCAGTCAACAAGTTGGTAACTGGCTGAGCAGATTAGTACATCGGTTAAGTGTCCGGCTCGGGTTCTATAGGTTCACAATTCGATTCCAAGGACTCGCCCGTCACTGATGTAGCCATTTGGCCGCGAAACTGACGTCAAATTCGGTTTTAGACTTTAGCTTTAATGCAATGAACATTGGAAAAAGTGTGGGACTAAGATCTCTACTCTGTGACGTACACTAGAGTGACTGGACTTGCTTAACGGATTGCCTGACTTAACTATCAACATATGACATCAGCAGCACTTGATATAAATCAATGAGGATTTAACGTCTGGCTCCTCACCCGAAGGTGATGTCAGGGAAAGATCATCAATGCATATTGGATGAACAATGCGCTACAATATGTTTAACGTCAAGTGCATCTAATAGCTTCTCTTTATTTTTCAGAGAATTTCACTGATTTTGTGTACCACAGCGACTCAGCGAGCTACGGTACTTATAAGGTAGCTTCTCTAACCCGTCGCTGTCTGCATCATCAAGGCCCACAGTACCTCACTGATCATCTGAATCCAATTCACACAATACAGCAGGTCCCATCTTCGCTCAGCGAACAGAGGAGATCTAATTGTCCCCCATTCCATCACTTTAAGGGCTGGTGGGCGCAATTTCAGAATATCTGGGCCCAGAGTGTGGAACAGTCTGCCACCGAATCGAATCTACGAAGCTATGAATTGTTATGTCCTTGTTTTAAATCCAAACTGAAAACACACCTATTTGCTTAATTCAACACAGCAGCAAGGGCATTCTGAGACATTGTTCAAATGCGCTATACCAAAGGTTTCTGATTGATTGATTTATTAATTATAATACATTCAACTAACCCCCGCCATGACGCCGTCATATCTCAGCACTTTCTTAGGGCCCTGCTTGAGTGCGGGGTCCACCATCAGCCTAAAGTCCTGGGCCTTCTTCTCCCCCACAGCACTTGATGATGAGGAGGCTGGGGGGCCGGGCCCCCGGGAGTGGTGACCCCTAGAGTCCAGCAGACCATTTACAGCAGGGGGTCTGTCGGGGGGCTGGCGTGTCCCATTCATCTCTGAAATTAATAATAAACTTTGATTTATATTTATACCAAATGTTATCCATATCAATCAGTCAATCAATGAGGAGTTAACGTCCGCTTTCTCGCCGAAAGGTGATGTCAGGGATGTCGCCTTTTGGTGAGAAAATGAAAGGCTTACCACCAAGAGCCAACATAAAACAAAATGAAATGAATCTTAACGTGTTTGTTAGTCAATATTAGTTACACGGCCATGTATTAAATTTGGAGCTCTTTAAATTTAAGTATAAAATATTGCAAACGTTAACAACGTAGGCCTAAGAGAAAACGAAAACTCACAATCGCATTCACATAAACGATTATAAATTGATCAATTATATGATGTATCAGCATCTTTTCATTTCTTTCTAGTGACTGCATGAACTATAACTCACAAATATATCGATAACAAAATCTTAAAATCCTTAATCCACCAATAACCCACCTAGCTGCAGAGAGAGACTAGGGCTGATAACCCTAGGTTTGCACTATCGGGTCCCTGGCTGGGCGGCCGCTAGCAGGGTAGGAGAGGGGTTGAGCGGCCGACCCTGATCGACGGACGAATAGACCGAATTAGGTATTAGAGGAAGATGTTTCTGCCTAACTGCTCTCATTCATCATTTCGGTGTTTGTTGTGTTGTAAAAACAATAACAATCCACCATTACTACAACGGCTTCCTTTCATCATAATAATCCTCACTCTGTCACAGTCAGTCTGTCAAGTTTTTAAAGAGATTTTGAATTATTTAAAAATACACAATCCCATAACTTTATTGCAAAGGAATATTTTAGATATCTCAGCAGCTACTATGAGCTATTAAAATTTGGTGCGTAGAACTTGAGAGCATTCTTAATTTCTTAGTTTGGAATTAGGAAACATCCGAAAATAATTTATAAGATTAAAAATGTATGGTCCTATATAAGCTTGGTCAACAGTTAACGGTAACCTTCACCACCAACACTGCTAACAAGATTTTTAAATTGGAAAACCACAAAATTTGCATACAGGTTACACGTCAGTGATATTTAACTAAATTTATATATACTTTAAAGACAATTGTTTTACTTATAATAGAAGAAATAAGACGACAATAACAAATCTTTTTTTAAAAATTTGTCGAGTTGTTCTAATATCTACATACGATAATTATTAAGACGTAACTTCCTTAATTAATGACTCTCTAACTCTTACTCTGTCTCACTCTTTCTCTCTGACTCACTAATTCTCACTCAGTCTCATTTTTTTTATCTCTGACTCTAACTCTCTCTCGCACTCTTTCTCTCTGATTCTCACTCTGTCTCACTCCTTCTCTCTGAAAATCCATAGATTAAGATACAATTAAATTAAAAATTTAATTTGACGATTACGTGAATCCGTAATGTTCTGTGGAGCATGGTTTTGAGTTAGGAACTTCATCTTAAAGATTTCATTACAATACTTCTGAACATTTACTGAACTTGAGAACTGCATCCAATTCCGAACTTTAGGGCGGAGAGTTTGTTAATTTTACTTTAGCTGCCAGAGAGCAGCAAAACCTTAACTAGATAGATTTTCTCAGTGAGCACTGGGCAGCAATTACAAATTCTGTCCTCTGATTAAAATAACTGACTTCGAAATGGCAACTGTTAATTTGTTTAAATTGCACATAAATTATATATTGCATATTTTCTGTATGAATTTTTTCATGGGGACCTTTATTTTAATGTTGTTGTTGCTCTGATGTGAAGTTCTGCCCCAATGTATTTTGGAGACGTCTATGTTTAGACGCCGATTATGATTTGTTTGTAAACATCATTATTTGTAAACAGAAACATTACATTTTGCTCAAAACTGTTTAATTGTTTAATTGTATTAGATTAGAGGTGTGCTTTGATTTCAGAAGCTTCTTGTATTTAACACGCCTCGAATGTCTCGTACGATTTTTCCTTGTTGAATTTCAATTTGATTAACTTTAGGCTTAGGGTACGAATTAGGTACAAATTACTAATTTTTGGGTGCGGGTTTACCAGAATTTACCAGAACTGCTACCAGCTCTATCTCCAGCTCCAACATGACTATACATAAAGGTAGCAGAAATAGGGAAGA